>JAOTQM010000553.1:0-15000 GCA_026939265.1 Oreonectes daqikongensis
AACTACTGATCACAGTGACTGATGTTGAGAAATGAGAAAACCCCTGACCATGTTACAGACTCTGTGATCTGACAGTTTATCCATCGAGACGGGCCGGAGGAGACAGATCTGGACCGCTCGTGAGGAGAGATTCTGTTCTCACTGCAGTCTGACAGTAATAGAAACAGAGCTGCATTCCTCACTGAATGCCCAAAATATCAAAACATCAGAAATCAATACTATTCCAAAATTACCAACATATTTCCCCATTTTACAAACTGCACCCCACATGAAAAACTTCCCTTTATTCTTGGAGAAAAAACTGAGTGTGCAAATATAGCTGCAAGATTTGTTGCCTCTTGCCATATCCTGAGGGACACATGAACATTTAATAAATATATATATAACAAAAATATATATATATTACATTTACACAAGATTCCCTTAATGAATGTACATATTGTTGAATTGTAATTATTGAGTTATTTAGTTAAAAGTAAAGTGTTTTCTGTATTACTTATATTACTTGTTTCACTGATTAATTGTAAAATTATTTTTGTTATTATTACTATTATTATTTTTATGCTTTGGCAATGCAAGAATGTACTTTTGTCATGTCAATAAAGCTATTTTGAATTTGAATTTGAATTTGAGAGAGAGAGAGTGAGAGAGAGAGAGAGAGAGAGAGAGAGAGTGAGAGTGAGAGTGAGAGAGAGTGAGAGAGTGAGAGAGAGAGGAGAGAGAGAGAGAGAGAGAGAGAGAGAGAGAGTGAGAGAGAGAGAGAGAGAGAGAGAGAGTGAGAGAGAGAGAGAGAGAGTGAGAGAGAGAGTTTGATTGACAGTTTCTCTGCTGCTACAGAATCTCTCGCTCAGTTTACACTTGTGTGAGATGAAATCAAAGCACTGCTCACGAAACAAGAAAATATACTTAAAAATCATGTGACAATACAAACATTATTTCACCCAAGAATCTCATTTAACTTTAAGAATAATAAGAAATGTTTAATTGCAGCATCATGGTACACGGGCTCATCTACATGCTACATACTGATGCAATATATCCAGCAAACGCTAATAAAATCATCTGCTGCACACAATAAAACCTTGAGGAAATCTTCCAGACACATACACGTCTCAGCCAATCAAGAGCCATCGAACTGTTGAGGGGGCAAAAAAAAATCTATGTCATTTTGGACATGCGATGTTTGGAAATGATTTTCTGCTGTACTAGTGATTATAGAAGGCATTACTGCCACATTTCTCTCTATTCACGGAGGCGATTTGAGCGTTTTGTGCCGGTGGCAGAACAATCAACAGATCAATCCCACTCAAAACTGAAGCTAAAGCTCCACACACAGAGCACGCAACATCTGCACTGCCGACGCTCGTGAATGTAAAGAAGCCACAGACCACCTGAAATTATTATTATTACTGATCATAAACAACACAATCGGTCCAACATCCACCGTTGCATTCTTAAATAACAACGCACACTCAATATGACAAATCATTACAAGACACAATCATGAACTCCATCATCTAGAATCAATACAAACTCAATTTAGTCATCATCTTCATCACTGGGTGGGCATGATGTCAAAACTATCATGTTTGTCTGTAAAATTGTGTGTATGTGCTGTAATAAATACTGTGTATAACCTGTGACGTATGTGTTTCTAATGTCCGGTATGTGTTGCATTACATGTTGTTCCGTCTGAAGAACTCGAGTCCAACATTTTCACTGTAATAATGTGCATTTCTGCAGTGTTTATGCAGCATTACATCACACTAAACAGACTCTGCTGATGCTGTCTGTCTGCAGTAGAGCTTCACTTTATATTCATTTCAGACCCAAACACAAACACAAACACACACACACACACACACACACACACACACACACTTGTACGTGTTCATCATGCACCTGACATACGCACTACAGAGGCCTGAAATAACAGATTAATGCAGGTTTGATCCGTGCCACCCACGAGCAACAGAGTGATGCGCAGACTGATGCCGGTGACTGACCGCAGCATCAGGACCACTGCAGTCCCGCGCGCGCACGCGCGCACACACACACACACACACACATGCACATGCACACGCGCGTGTACTCACGGTCCGTAAGAACTGGATCTCATCTTCGGCTTCTCCGCCGTCCGTCATGATTCGGCGCGGGTTCGGAGAGTCTGGCCGGACAGATGAAGCTCAGATGCTCGAGCAGTGTAACGGGTGTATCCTGTAACGCGCTGATTGGACGGCTGACATACTCAGAGGGCGGAGTTACGCAGATGAGAGAGTGCGGCGTCATGACGCCCTCTACAGCATCACTGGTGCTGATGCTGCTGGACCTTTTATCACATTTTAACAGCTTTCGAACATTTAATACTATAATATAAAAATGTAATTCTAGATATTTATCTATAGATATTTAAAAACGTAAACATCGAGGTTACAGTAAAACAATATTTGTATAATAAATGAAGGGTGAATGAAGAATATTTTGAGTGATAGAAGTTGGATTCATGTTAAATGCTTCTTTACATAGTGTCTCTAATTTAGCCAACAACAAAAAAACGTTGTTTTGAGCTCTTTTGGTTTCCAATCCAAATGTTTATGGAGATTTCTCAGGGATTGGACATACTCAGAAACAAATGTATAATGTAATGCAATACGAGTCGCTATGGATAAAAGCGTCTGCCAAATGCATAAATGTGAGATGCCTTTAGTTTCATTGTCACCACTGTGAAGGACTGTGTATCAGTTTATTAGTGAAGACTTCCATTGACTTTCAAATAAGACTAAATATGATTTATGAGCCTATTTGATCAGTGAGAAGCAATTCAAATCTAAAAGTTATTTTCACTATATTCACAAGGACGAGAGGCTTTACAAATATAGTCAAACCTGTGCTGAAGACTGAGAGGATGAGGAAGTTTGAGAGAATGTGCAAAACTGTAATGTTTACATTTACATTTATTCATTTGGCAGAGACTTTTATCCAAAGCGACTTACAATTGAGGAAAACAGCAAGCGTAAGTAAAGCAATATTCATGGGAAGTGCCAGAAATACAACGTTAAGTGAAAGTGACCTATTTGTCAGATATGCCTGAAATGTGACCTCTGCATTTAACCCATTGGAGATGAATTCTGCAGGATAGTAGATCTCCAGAACCGAGTTTGGGCAGCCATGATTTATAATCAACAACTCTTTTTTAAATCTGCATAAACTTAATAAACATAATCAACAATAGTCTTCATAACATGTCTTCTTGAGACATTTACACCTGGTGCATTTTCATACCTTATGAGACCTGAATGTAAAACTGTGTCTAATATAATCATTCAGTTATGACAACAAACTATAGCCAATCTTGAAACATGTATATGTTCCAATAATGTTTTTAAACTAATCTGGTGGAATGTATTTTTATTTCATGCCATTGAAGTTATCATTGGTTCTTATACAGATGTGTGACATAATGACATGTTAACTTACCCTGTTCTGTTTATTCAACCTTGTCAAGTCTTACCAATTTATATCTTCTGCATTGTATGACAAAATATCAAATCAAATCACTTTTACTGTGGCATCACCACAGCACGTGTGCAATTCTTCCAGACGGTGCAGAAACAATTTACATGTTAACATTGTTCCCTTACAATCTGACAGATCATGACAACTTATACAGACAATATGCAATATACATATACTGTGTGCAAATAAACATTTAGACCAGTTTCTCAAACATTTTCTGTCATTCCTCACTTTGGATATAGGGAAGGGTCCTGAGCCCCACCTCTCCAAAATCACCCCAATAAAATGGTAATAAACTTTGGGTCCACCGTCTCATAAACGGTTTTGATCTGTAAGCTCTTTTGGTTATCAATCCAAATATTTATGGAGACGCCTTTAGTTTCATTGTCTACTGAAGGACTGTCACAGGTTTATCACTTTATTAGAAGACATTCTATTGAATTTCAAGACTAAATATGATTTATGAGCCTATTTGACCAGCGAGGATCAATGAAAATCTGAAGGTATTTTCACTATATTGACAATGACAAGAAGTCACACCTGTGCAGTGCTGAACACGGAGATGATGATGAAGTTTGAGAGAAACCATAACTCCCCAAACTTTAATGTGTGTGACATTTCTACACAACCACCACACGCACCATCACCCTGTGACATGAGTGTTGTGTTTCAGACAGAAGAATTACACACAAATATAATCAGATCAATCACAGAGAGTTTAATCTGATAATACTGATAATACTCATGTTTCAGGATTCATCTGAACAGACAGAGAAACGGCAAACAATTCAAACAAAAACTACACATTTACAGAGTTAATGTAAGCTATGAAGTTTCCCTGATGACTATGAACTTTAAAATGAGCAAAACTTCTTCTACAGAATTATAATAATAATACTGAAACTTATTATCAGTTTATATGACACCTGAAGCCTGGAAGAGAAATCATTACATTTGCTCTTTTCCCTCCTGTTTTCTCTCGATATAATTACATTGTAAAATCTAGAAGTAAACTAGAAGTGCGTGTATTTTTACAATTAAAATGTAATTAGTGTAAAGTTAAAAGTTAAATGTGTGGACCCTTAGAGCCAAATACCCCGAATCTGAACCGACCCGTCAAAACAACACAAGACATAACAGCTGTCATGTGTCACATTTCTCTAAAGTCTCATCTTAACCTCATCTGCAGGTCAAACTGAGAGACTGAACAGGTTTGAGTCCATCTGAAGTCCAGTGATTTAATCTGTATCATAGCCGAGGATGGGACCCAACCACCTCTCCGCCTCTGACACATCCATCTGTTTCCGACACGCGTAATCCTCCACCTGTCCAACAAAAAGAGATCGAGTTGAGCTTTAAACACTACAGACACATTATTCTCTCTCTCCTCCAGGAGTTTACAAGCAATTCATCCAAATCCAAAAACATTCATCTTTGTTCCTTCCTCACATGGCTTGCTTGCTTCTTCATATATGCATATTGCCATATACATGTTTAGATATTTTCACTAAAATACAGTCCTGACATAAAGCTGATATAGTGACAGAGCGCAACGCGTCATAATCTGAGAACCACGCCAATCCAACCGTCTCCATTAACTTTGTATTGTGGGAAGCCGCCTGCTTGTCATTTCTGACTAATAACAAAAAACTGAAAAATGTTTAAAGACAAAAAAAAATGGTTTGTGACAATTTGTGCAGTAAACAAGCTAAAAAACACAGAACCGCATTTTTATAAGCTGTCAACCCCATTCTAACAAGTTACATACTGTCAAAATGCTACAGTTTATAGCTTAGCTTACTGAAATATAATATATCAAACTGACATTTGGATTATTTGACTTAAATATAGTGACAAAATGTTTACTGCAAACGTGTGTGAGGATCCGAGGAGGCAGCTTCCTGCAATACAAAGTCAATAAAGGCGTTTGCATTGTTGGCGTGGCCTAGATGTGCTCGTTCTCTATAGATGATGTTTGTGTTGTGTGAATGATCTGAGAGGTGTAGACTCATACCTGCTCTTTAGTGATTTTGCCCACAGAAAAGTAACATGATTTGGGGTTTGAGAAATACAGTCCTGACACTGAGGCGGCCGGGCTCATGGCCAGAGATTCAGTCAAACCAATTCCTAAAAACATTTACATTTATCCATTTGGCAGATGCTTTTATCCAAGTAGGAGATGAAAAAACATTTTGTCAACATGCTAAAACAGTACCGGTAGTTTACAAGACCATGTTATAGTCGAATTAAGCAGAAGTAGGCAAGGAGAAAATAAACAACATGAAAGAGAAAAATAGACAAAACACAGACAGTTATTGGTTAGTTAGATAAATGCAGAACATGAATGTTTTGAGTTGTTTTTGACAAATGTCCATATATCAGAGATTAAATCACAGATCTCCGTCAGCTCTCACCTGTTTTCTTCTGGATGTCGGCCAGTTTCCACATGGTGAGTTTCTCAGTGTGATCTGGTTGGCTGGGGTAACCCGCAGCCGGACGAATCCCGTCGTACCTCAGTCTGTGCAGGTCAGACGCAGGCAGATCTTCCTCATCGCTGTAACCCCACAGATCCCTGCGCACACGGACGTGCAGCTCCTCCGCAAACGCCTGCGATAAACACACAACGCACGTCTTTCCTCCGTTACACACACGTGGTGTTGTGTGTGTTGTGATCTCACCTCAGCCAGTCGGTCGGCCAGAGCTTTGACCATGATGCTGCTGTAATCGTCTCCCTGCCGTTCAAACCTCTGACTGAGCTCTTCTGCTCCGAACACGGCCACAGCAAACACACCCATGTAATCCTGCACACCGCTGCCCTCGGGAGACACGAAATCTGACAGGCAGAGGTACGGCTCTGAGCTCGCCGAGTCCTTCTCCGCCTGCGTGGAGATTTGTTCAATTCGTTGAAAGGGTCAAAGTTCCTAAACCCAGATCACAGCTGTTACCTGCTGTCTGAGACCGTAGAAGGTTGCCACCGAGTGTGTGACATCATCAGAGTACAGGTGGATGTCATCACCGGAGCTCTGAGCGGACCAGAACCCCACCAGCCCACGGCCCTGAAGACCCCTGCTGTCAATCAAGCGGTTCAACAGCTTCAGAGCATCATCATACACACGACGAGCTTCTTCTCCTGAACACAACACAGACGACATTCACATGACCTCTGAACCCTTTCAACACCTTCATAAACCACAGAATATTGTGCTCTGCTTTTAAAGAAAATACATATTCTAGTTCAGTTTTTTTTAACACAAATCTCAGATGTGTGACTGTATAACAGTGAAAACATGATGAGGAAAACTGACCATTTGAGCTCTACATCACGGCAGACGGTCAGACGTACCCACAGTTTTGTCTTTGAATATTTTCGGGAATCCACGGTTGGGATATTTTCCCCTGAGCTGCCACACATCAAAGAACGGCTTCCAGTCGATGAAGTCCAGCAGCTTCCGCAGGTCGTACGATTCGAACACGTGTGTGCCCAAGAACCGCGGTCGGACTGCAGAGAAATAATCCATCACATAATTAAAGCCATTCTGGTAATAAAGCGAGTAAATCTGAAGTCATTTTTCTGTAATACCTGGTGCTGACTGAGAGAGCCAGTCGATACTGAGACGCTTCTCTCTGGCCTGATTCAAAGATAAAAAGCGTCTGTCCTGAAAGAAACAGAGCAGCTTTAGCATATCATCACCTCATGACATCATGAATGCAAGTCATGTGACCACCAAACCTTCAGAGAGTCATAGTGATCCTGTCTGACATCATCATACTCCTCTGTGATCTCCTCGAAGAACTCCTCACGAACTCCTTCATCCAACAACTGAGAACACTGAGACACAGAGAGAAGACAATGTGTCTTCAAACTTATTGTTTGTTATGATTTTGTTTGTGTATGTTTCTTGCTTTATGTGTAATGCTTTGCCAGTATTGTAAGTCAAAACATTCCTGTTCTGCATTTATCTGACTAACCAATAACTGTCTATGCGTTGGCTAATAAAAAATGTAAATAAATCTTTCATGTTCATTTTTCTCCCTTGCTTGCTTCAGCTTAATCCTCCTAGTAACATGGCCTTGTAAACTATCGGTACTGTTGTTGGATAAAAGTGATACCCAATACAATACCTTAAAAATAAAAAAAAGAAACTTGAATTGAGCGAGAAATATTGAGTGTCTCACCACCACAACACTGCGGGACGCATCAAGAACATGAACGACTGGTGCGCTGTAGCGAGGAGCGATTTTTACAGCAGTGTGCGTCCTGTCAACACACACACAGCATTAGTGTTGTGTTGCGATAAATAAAGTGTGTGTACAGCATCACTATGCAGTTTTACTTTGATGTAGTGGCTCCACCAATCAGCAGAGGAATCTTCAAACCCAGACGCTCCATTTCCTTGGCAACATGAATCATTTCATCCAGAGAAGGAGTGATGAGACCAGACAGACCGATTATATCTACACACACACACACACACACACAGATGCATTACAGTCATGTAAACACACTCGTGATTCAGTGTGAATGTGACACACAAACCTGCTTTATTCTGAACGGCCTCCCGCAAGATCCTGTCACATGGAATCATTACTCCTAAATCAATGACCCTGCGGACACACGTGTAGCTGTGTCAGCGACGACCGTTTAACATTAGCATTCAGACAAACGACCCTCATTAACATCCGTCAGGAGAGATCACATCTGTCTTCTGAACAGCTCACCTGAAGTTGTTGCATCCCAGCACCACACCAACAATGTTTTTGCCGATATCGTGAACATCTCCCTTCACTGTGGCCAACAGGATCGTGCCCTGATATGGGTCCTGAAATAAACACACACAACATCAAGATCGACTTATTCATCTGATACAGACAACAAAGTATTTGATATATATAATTCAAAAGCATTTGTAATACATTTTTGCACTTTTTTACAAAAGCAGCTTTACAAGAAAAAAAAAGAAAACACACAAAAACGTTTTTATGTATATCATATGACACACATGACATGAGTGAAAACTCCATGACTGAATTGTATAAATTTAATAAGAAAATACTAAAATGAACATCACGTCACCAATAAGATTTGATCTTTTATGTCATGTGATTAAAGACTCACCACATCTTCACAACATTCGCCGTTGGATCTCATCTCCTCTCTCTCTTTCTCCATGAAGGGAATCAGATAGCCAACAGCTTTCTTCATGACACGAGCCGATTTTATCACCTGAGCACACAAACACAGATGACGTCATCACCGCCCAATCAAACGTCAGGAATAAACCCTCATGGGACTGTGGGGTTGTGTACCTGAGGTAAAAACATCTTGCCCGCTCCGAACAGATCTCCCACAATCTTCATCCCGTTCATGAGCGGACCCTCGATCACATGCAGCGGCCGCGGATAACGGCCCTTCTGAGAGCGAACCTCCTCTGTGTCCTCCAACACATACTTGTCTATACCCTGACATATAGCACACACACACACACACACACACACACACACACAAAGAGTTTTGAGTTCTGAAAGCTACAGCATGTTTTCATAAAACACTGAACACATTTAATCTATTTCCTTTACTAGAGACACACACACACACACTGACCTTTATGAGCGCATACTCCAGTCTATCCTCCGCACTGCTTTCTCTCCACTCGTCCGTCTGAATCACTTTCTTTCCTCCTTTAGCGTTATTCTACAATAAACCACACAACATTACACAACAGAGACGCACACACACATCATCATCACACACTCCAGCTGTCGAGCGTGTGCACCTGAGCGTACAGCAGGAGTTTCTCTGTGGCGTCCGGCTCGTGGTTCCAGATGATATTCTCACACAGCAGCAGAAGTTCTTTATCAATGTCATCATACACAGGCAGACTGCCGGCGTTCACGATGCCCATATCCATCCCATCCTGAACACACACACACACACACACTGAGAATTATTACAACACCACAGACGAAACAAACGTGACTGTTACTGAGTTACCTTGATAGCGTGATACAGAAAGACTCCGTGCATGGCCTCTCTGATGACCTCCATCCCTCTGAAGGAGAACGAGAGGTTAGAGAGACCTCCACTGATCCGAGCACCCGGCAGACTCTCCTACACACACACACACACACACACACACACACACACACACACACACACACACACACACGTGTGAGACGTGCAGGACCGTCAGAAGGAATCCAGCGCTGATGAATCTAACAAACCTTTATGATTCTGGTGGCTCTCATGAAGTTGATGGCGTACACGTTGTGCTCCTCCATCCCTGTGCCGATGGTCAAGATGTTGGGATCAAAAATGATGTCATTGGGGTTATAGCCCACCTTGTTGATGAGGAGGTGATACGCCCGCGAACAAATCTTCACCTTCTGATCGATATCTGTTGCCTGCGAAAACACATTTCACCTCATTTCACTCCAAGACGTCAGATGTCATTCTTCATATTTCTTTTGGCCCTAAAGTTCACTTTCCTCCTCCGTCTGACCCTCCCAAACAAAAACTTTTATATGTAAATGATTTATCAGGTCAAGATTGAACTAGCGGAGTAATAAACAGGTGATGTTTAACATGAATTGATTTCACCCACCTGACCCTCCTCATCAAACGCCATGACGACCACAGCAGCGCCATAGCGACGGATTATTCTGGCCCGTCTCAGGAAATCATCCTCGCCCTCTTTCAGACTGATGCTGTTCACGATGCCCTTCCCCTGGCAACACTTAAGCCCCGCCTCTATGACCGCAAAGTTCGATGAGTCGATACACAGGGGCACCTGGATGAATGGGTCAAAGGTCAAAAAGTCGTGACATACACTTTTACTTTTTGTGGATAAATTCGTGTGAAATCACCTTAGCGATATCCGGCTCTGAGGCGATGAGGTTACAGAAGCGAGTCATGGCAGACACTCCGTCCAGCATCCCTTCATCCATGTTAATGTCCAGAACCTGAGCGCCCATCTCCACCTGAGCCTTAGCGATACTCAGAGCCTCCTACACAACACACACACAATTACAGGCTTTCTTCACAAACATTAAAACATGATGTGATTTACCTCATAATTTCCAGACATGATGAGTTTGGCAAACTTGCGTGATCCAGCAACATTACAGCGCTCGCCGATGTTTACGAAGTTTGTGTACGGCCCGATCCGAAACGGCTCCAATCCTGAACACACATGAAACTACTTTCAAAACACACACAATAAACCTGAACACATGTCAACGGTGTATGAAGACGGTCAGACAGACCTGACAGCAGCATGAACTCATTATAAACATCTTTAGCGGGAACTCTGGGTTTGATGTGACGCACGCTCTCAGCAATCGCCCTGAAACACACACACACAGTTTAAACACACGCACGCGCACGCACACACACACACACACACACACACACACACACACACAGATGATCATGTGAATCTCTCACCGGATGTGATCAGGTGTCGTTCCACAGCAGCCGCCAACAACATTCACCAGCCTGTCCACAGCAAACTCCTTCAAGAAAACACACAAGAAACATTCAAGAAATGAAAATGAAAAAAATTAAAAATTAAAATGAAAGAATTACTTTGATATGTGAGGCTGTGACATCAGGAGTCTCATCATAACCTCCAAACGTGTTGGGAAGCCCTGAACACAAACAACATGATTCATTGAATTTTGTATAAAAGCATTTGTTTAATTCATGCCTTCAGTAAAGTAGCATAAATCATATTTTTTTGTTTATTGTTTTTAACCATTGACATGTTATAATGTCTAGAGTCCTGTTCAAGATGGTCAACAAGATATCAATACTACACATATACAGTAAATAAATGATCAAAAATCAAGAATAACAAACAGACTGTGAAGAAGTTTATCCAGACCAGATCTTGCTCTTCTAAACCCAAATATCACATCATCTCACCTGCGTTTGGGTAACAGATGACAAAAGCTCCAGTGCTCTTTCCTATGGCTTCAATAAACGGTCTCATCTCAGACGCACCCAGAGCACAATTCAACCCGATACTGACACACACACACACACACACACACACACACACACACACACACACACACACACAGAGAGAGAGAGAGACACGATCAGATGAGCGAGCAACACAAACTCATTCAAGAGATGAGAATTTATATAAATGACATCTGGAGGCGTAAATCTGTCTCACCACAGCGGCTGAGAGTGAGACACACTGATGATGAACGCTTCACCCGTCTGTCCTGACAGCGTACGACCGCTTTTATCTACTATAGTCCCAGAGACCTGCACACACACACACACACACACACATTTTCAGAATTGATTCACACTTTCTGACCTAACTAATTAAATGAATGAAAATGAAAACATCACTCACAAATAAGGGTCGAGGTTCATAAGAGTCCTCAAACAGCTGATCGATGGCAAATAAAGCCGCCTGTGAGAAACAATGAACGCTCTCAGATTTTTCAGTTTTAGTCATGTTTGTACGGAGGGAGTGCAGGTGAGTTTTACCTTTGCATTAGCCGTGTCAAAGATGGTCTCCACTAGAAGAATATCAGCTCCACCGTCCAGCAAACCTCGAACCTGCTCTGAATATGACTCAACCAACTCATCAAACGCTAAAGACACACACACACACACACACACACACACACACGTCATTGACACAAGCACAATAAACTCCAGAAGTTTCTGATTTAAAACTTACTGATGTTCCTGTAGTCTGGTCTTTCCACTGATGGTGACACAGACAGCGTTTTATTGGTGGGACCGACAGCTCCTGCCACAAACCTTTTACAACCTGTCAACAATAATAATGACATCATCAACAATGACATCACAAACTGCACAATTCACGAATCACGAGAGATGAGGTTCATAACCTGTTTGAGCGGTGACATCATCAGCGGCTTTCCTGGCGAGCTCAGCGGATGCTTTATTCAACCGATACGCCTGACATGCCAAAAGACATCAGCGAGTAAGAACACGTTCACTAACAAACCAATAAACACACACAGAGATGAAAACAACAATCACCATCTCCTGCATCCCATAATCCCCCTGAGCAATGCTGGTGCTACTGAAGGTGTTGGTCTCAATGATGTCAGCACCAGCCAGCAGATACTCCTGTAGAGAGACACGCTAACATCAGATTCACATGATCATTCCATCATATTAACAGCTTTTCTTCATGTATGTTAAACATCACGAACACACACACACACACACACACACACACACACACACACACACACAGACCTTGTGAATGCTGTAGATGACGTCAGGTTGTGTGATGCTCAGAATGTCATTGTTTCCTTTCAGACTGTTGGGATGATCTTTAAACTCTTGACCTCTGAAATCGTCTTCCTGAAGGTTCCTCTGCTGGATCATGGTTCCCATTCCACCGTCCAGAACCAGAATCCTCTGCTGCAGGAGAGTCTGGAGTTCATCCTGAACACACACTGATGACGCTCCTGCTCAACACACACACACACACACACACACACACACACACACACACACACACACACACACACACACAATGTTCATGTTCAGACAAAAATCAACTCATTTTGTAACATTTATAGTGGAAACCTTAATAGAATTTTTTTTATGTTTAATATTTTATTTTTATGAAAATATTTTTATATTCTTTTAAAATTATTTTTCCATTTACAGTGTATATTGCTTTACTTTGTAAATTGTAATAGCCTGGATCGACTACTAAAACTGTAAATACAAATTCATGTACTGCTGACGTCACACACACACACACACACACACACACACACACACAAACACTGAGGTTACACAATAAACCTGTCACAGGTTATAAAAGAAAAGCAACAGTTGCGAAATCTTGCAATGCTTTAAACACTGATAAATCAATGCATTTCTCTCTTTCTCTCTCTCTCTCTCTCACACACACACACACACACACACACACACACACACACACACACACACACACACACACACACACACACACAGACACACACACACACACACACAGACAGAGACACAGACAGGAATATCACCAGAGCATTTGTCAGTCAGCTGTCAGTGATGATGTCATGTAAATGAGCATGATATATATTGCTGTACATTTAATTTGAATTATTTTGAATGACACGTGTGTGTCAAACTGTTTTCTGACAAAAGTGTGTGTGTGTGTGTGTGTGTGTGTGTGTGTGTGTGTGTGTGTGTGTGTGTGTGTGTGTGTGTGTGTGTGTGTGTGTGTGTGTGTGTGTGTGTGTGTGTGTGTGTGTGTGTGTGTGTTCTGATACGATCCGCGCAGCCGAACCGCTTGTAAACGTACCTGAACTCCGGTGTATGGTTGGAGTCATCCTGTTCAATATAGGCTACTTCTCACCCCGACCCGAAACACCCCAAACAAAAACGTTTCAACGTAGTTAAATCCAGACCGGATTGGTTCTGTCCCCCCAAAAACTGTCAAACTTTCCTCAGGCAAAACGCGCTTGGGTACACGTGGAGTAAACCTACGCATGCGCAGCCCGAGCCAGGCCGCCGCCGCTGCCGAGCCGCCAATACGCATGCGCATTCAAAGCTCTGCTGCGTGAACATTTTTACACAATGTTATGTTTTTAATCTTTTAAAAATAAAAGTACACGAACAAGTGCTTGCTGTTTACTGTAGTTTATTTAGGTCAGGGGCCTACATTTCATTTGAGACAATATATGGGCCTTTTTTTTATTGAGTACATTTGTCTTGTTGTTTAGTAGAAAAAAAACAAGATCATTTAAACAAGAAGCAAAGATGCATAAAATAGTATCTTGAATATAAGTGCCATTTGTCTTGATTAGTTGATTTGTTTTTCTTTTGTTTTAAGTTTAAACTAAAAACAAGTCTTAATATAATATGTAATTGTTCTTCTCAAGTAAATTGACATTGTTTAAAGTATGTTTATATTATTTAACTGAAAAATTAGGCAGAGACACCTGTTGAGAAAAGTGAACTGATTGTAACCCATCACCTTTTCAGTGTAGAAAACATGTCTTCATAACTAGATCTTCATCTGGTTAAAGGACATTAGGCATCATTTGCATTATTCTTATGATTTTACATTTCCTCAGGTTCTTACTACTGTAGTGCAAAATAAAGAACATTCTTTTTATTTTAGGGTATATATGCTTTTGTAAGATTGAATTAAAGTAAAATATCTAACAAGGTAGATCACAACATTTTGTAAATACTATAAAACAGCAGTTTTTTTCCAGAATATCAAGATATGCAAACCAGAACTAGTGTTGGAGAACTTTTAGGGGGCGCAGTGCTACTCCAGACCACTAGAGGTCACTCTCTCCATAGAGGGCAGTAGAGAAAGCTGTGTAGTCCAAAGCCCCTGGAACTCCATCAGGTCCCACGTAAGGGGGCATTCTGGAGATGCAGTATTCCGCTTGATCCGGGGGCAATTCCCGACGGAGTTCATCCACCAGAATGTACGGCTGAAACCAAACAAAACTGTCACA
>JAOTQM010000553.1:22500-25000 GCA_026939265.1 Oreonectes daqikongensis
CATGAAACTATTATTTTTATGCCAAACAATATATTTTAAACAAATGTATCTAACATTATTTTAATTCAGAGTTTGATGGTCCTCTCGTAGCTTCAGTTCATCTATTTGAAGCCGTTTGTCTACACTGTAAGCACACAGTATCAGAGTTATTTAGATGTTATATCGAGTTTCTGTGATGATGTTGAAGTCAATGTGACTGTATGAACAGACGGATGTGTCACATACATGAAGACACAACAATAGAACACGTGTCACATTTCACTACAGAACATCAAGTCACAAACTCTCATCTGAAGTTGTTGATCTTGTCTTTGTTTTATAAAACTGATGGTTTTTGTGAATCATCACACGATGGCCAGTCTCTCCACTGTTAAAAATTCTCCAAACACAAAAATAGTGTGAGTTTAAACAGTCTGTTTGTGCAGATAGAAAGTAAATGTCAAGTGACAGTAAACTAATATTTATTTATATAGATCAGATTCTTGAGTCATTGTACTCTGTAAAATAAGAGAGGATTCAGATTGACAGGAAGGTGCAGGAGTATTAGAGTATTAGTATTAGACGCGTGTCACGGTTGAATTCCACATCAAGGACAGTGGATTATTGAACCACGCTGGCCGACGAGTCCACGGATAAAATTAGAGGAGCATTTACCATCATCATGTGTTACAAAGCATCTGTTCAGAGACGTCATGAGCCCCAAGTGCTATTGTTAAAGAAAACCCATCACGCACACACACACACACACACACACACACACACACACACACACACACACACACACACACTATACAAGGACATACATAAACTATTTACATAAAATAAGTTGACTACTTTAAATTTAGCATATCAAAATTCAAATCACCCCCAAGAACACACAAATAAAAATTCACAGTTGCTTATTTACTTTAATTCCTATTTCTTCTTGAAATGTCTTTGTGTGTGTGTGTGTGTGTGTGTGTGTGCGTGCGTGCGTGCGTGCGTGCGCGTGCGTGTGTGTCTGACCTTCCTCTGCTGTTTTTCCCACGCAGGGTCCAGCAGGAGATCTCTATCCCACTCGTCCTGCTGTAACATATACTCATCCACACCATATCCATTATTATTATTATACTGCATCTCCATCTCCATCATCATGAACACAGATCTCTCAGCTCTCAGATCTCTCACCGTCTCTCTCGGATCCTGCTGTGGGTCTGAATCTCAATCACTCTCACCCGAGAGTCAAAGTAACGGGACCGGTGACGTCACCGCCCACCCACTCCCTATCCAATCAAACAATGAATAAATAAGGGATTCAAATAAATACAAATATCATAAACTAAGGTCATCCTAATTAAATTTGTATATACAAATATGCATAATATGTAATTAATACTTATACAAAATGATTTCAAATAACATCGGTATCATTATATTGGCACCACTTTTTCAATATTAAAACCCAGAATCAATCTTGTTTGGAGTTTAAGTTATTATTTTTGATGAAAGGTTAGGATAAGAAACATTTAATGCACTAATGGTATCTAACAACTTTACAACAACTTTTTTTAACTATACCCTCTGCTGGTTAAAAGCTAGAACTACAAAAGAGAAAAATAACAGAGTAAACTAACTCACATACAGATAATATTATATTTGAATGTTGTTGTTTTTGCATGATATTAATAGTAGAAATAATTATTATTTGCTTACGTAAAGTATGATTTATAGCGCTATTTTCAGGTTGTACGTCAATCTTGCGCAGCATTGATCAAGTGAAAGTCATTCATAAGGAGGGAGGGCGGGGTTTACCGCGGTTGCTATGCAACAAGTCTATACGGAAGTGATGCGCGCGGAGGAGAGCGGGAGGCAGCTTGTAAGGTGAAAGAATTTCAAAGATAACAAACACAAACTCGTATTTATTACCTGAGTTTAACAACTAACTTCATCTGTGAAAAAAACTGTCTGTCAACCGGTGAGTGATTAACATCTATTTATTCTTTTAAACAAGCGCTTTAAAGAAATACAGTTAATCCTATATTAGGTGTGGAGCATATGTTTGTTTCTTAATAAAAGTTAAAACGTTTTCTATTGATCTGATATTTTGGAATGTAACGAAACGATCAGTTACGAGTGAAACGTTACGATTTACTGCTTAAAACGTTTAAACTCAGCAAGTTAAAACGTACTGTGGTAAATGACGGTGTGTTTATTATATTCGCTTTGTTTTGGGAGTAATGGAGAGTTATGAGGAGTTCTGCACTAGAACACTGAACACACTGCTGCTGTCTCCTGCCTGCAGTACCGCACCACAACAGAAGAGGGCGCACGTGTCCAACATTCAGTTTCATGGCAGGAGACTTTTAGAGCCAGTGGTGAGATACTGACCTCTGACACCTGAGACACAAGAAGAGAAAGAGACGCACACACGCACACACACACACACACACACACACACACACACACAACACACACACACACACACACACACACACACACACACAGAGTTGTGTACTGATCT
>JAOTQM010000553.1:27500-107500 GCA_026939265.1 Oreonectes daqikongensis
ACAGCTGAGAGCTGCGCTGCGTGACATCCATCAGATCTTCTTTGTGTGGCCTGTGAAAGACAAACTTCATCTACTGAAGCAGGACAGAGAGATTCACACCGAGAGAACAATCAGACAGACGGTACGCACGCGCGCACACACACAAACACACACAAACACGCACGCACACACACACACACACACACACACACAAACACACACACACACACACACACACACACACAACACACACACAAACACGCACACACACACACACAAACACACACACACACACAAACACACACACAAACACACACACACAAACACACGTACGCACGCACACACACACAAACACACACACACACACACACGTACGCAAACACACACACACTAATTCACAAACGCTGACATCTTGTCTCTGTCTGTCAGGAGGAGTCAGGAGTGAGACAGATTCTGTCTTCAGCCACTCAGAAGACACTGGAGAGAAATAAACACAGGTGAGAATCAAGAGTCTGAGATTATTTAACAGAAGCTGACCAACAGAATAATAAATGTGTTAGTCGAGATCATTACATCACTTTCATCACTTCTGACCGATGTTCAGTTCTACATGGAAACTAGACCAAAATGATGATCACATGATCATAATGATAATTATTTCATCTGTTACCAGTCAATCCAAGAAGGTGATGGCCAAGAGTTCATCAGCATTGAGGTATGAAACATCATCAGTTATGATCATGTGCTTCTGTAGAGTTCTGAGGTCTGTTCGCTCACAGCAGCTTTAGACTAAAACTATCTGTATCTGCATCTAAACTCTGATCTGAAACTGCTGTTGAAGAGAGATCAGACTTTCACTTGTGACACTAACGTACTGAACTGTATATTTATTATTTCATGTTTAGAATGTTGAGCACATATTGTGTCTCTGTTTGTGTGCAGGAGCGCTTCAAGTGTGGAGGTTCACAGGAAGTGTCTGTCTCTGAGATGAACACACACACGCACACACTCATCTGCTGCTGTCAAATCTCACTTTATTGCTTTATATTTTCTAATATTTATATCTACAATAAACTTCGACTGTTCTTTAAGTTTTGTCATACATCATCACTTATCACTGCGTGTCTAAAATGTCTTTACTGTATGTACAATAACATTTAAAATAAAAACTAGACATCACTCACTGAATGAAATGTGCACGTAGCATGATACTGTTTGAAAGGCTTATTCTTACACACACACACACGTTCATTCATAAAGAGATTCACCAGTGATTCACTCATGACACCACAAACCCACAAAACATGAATCGTTCCACCCACAGCTGTGGAGATTTCATAACATTCACAGAAATGAAATGATCACGACAGTAAAGAGAAACATGACAAACATAACACTGCGCTTTATTGCTTCATTTGAACATAACACTGAATGATAATGAGCTCATCACAAACACAAGTGCTTCATGTTACAGGTGCAATAATAATATAATACTGTTTATACAACTAAACAAAATCCAACATAAACCAGCTCGCATATAGAGCTCACAGGCTCAGTTATGGCCTTGTATTCCATTTGTGGCTTTTAGATTTAACTCACAGTTCAGATTATTTGTACCGCTAGAACATAAAGAGCTGCTCTCAATGACTGATCTCAGAACAGATCAAGCAGCAAAGGCACAATGTATAAAGAGAAGTGCAATAAAAGCATGAGAAATGTCTTTGGTATATTCATGAAGACAGACAGCACAACACGAGTGAATAACTTACCGTCTCAACAGTTGTGTGTGTGTGTGTGTGTGTGTGTATCAGTTTTACATTTAGTGCGTCTGCTGCTTCTACAAACAACAAAAGAAATGACAGAATAAACTGTGCAAATACAGTCAAGAATAACACTGAAATTCTGCAGAGAAAACAGAAATCTTCATTCAGGTGATTGTCCTTTAAGTATTAAATATCATTTTGAAGGAATGTTTCAATATGAAGATAGATTTAGATGTTTTAATACTTTCTCACCTGTCCATCAACAGTATCTGTATTAAAAACTACAGTCACAGTGACGCACTTACAACATCATCACTAACAATTCATGTTATCATTATTAATATTTATGATTAATATTACGACAACTGTGCTGTTCAAATAATATCCCTTTGTAAAAGATGCATTCATTTTCCAAACCTTTATGATTTTCATTATAAGTGCTTCACTGTAATAGTAGTTTTTTAAAGCTCATGTGATGTCAGGGGAATGTCTTTAAGTTCTTCAGACACTGAGAACAGAGTCGTGCTCAGATCCTGCGTTTAACTGTAATACTGTAAAACTGAAACTCTGGAAAGTGTGATAAAATCATGGCCTGGATGGCATTTATAAAAAGAGTCGTACACAAAGATCTCAATACAATAAACAAAGTAGATCCTTCAGCCATATTTGATAAATGTCTTTCTGAGATTATATAAGAAAAGAATCTAGACACCTGTATCTCCCCTTCAACACAACTGAATATAATAAACGCTAGCAGATGTGGATAACACTTGTGCTTTATAATACAATACAGTAGCTGCTAGAAACACGTCGCCGAGACTCCTAACGCTCTCTGTTTTAAAGGCAGATGTGGATTTGTTTGGATAACTCTCTCTCCAGGTCTGAAATGAGAGTATCAAAGTCCTTCAGACTCAGTCGACACGTGAAGGGAGCGTCAAAATCCAGCGTGAAATCATCCACGTACAGACCGTCCGGTGACACCCACACGTCCGTCTTCTTCGTCTGTTCGATGTCATCATCGCTCTCGCTGCCGGCGACCTCATCGTAATCCGCCTCATCGTTAGACAGGAAGTCCCGTCCGCACACGCTCCAATCGCCGGCGTAACGGTTACAGGGCGGGCTCTCCAGACGGCCACGGCCCCTTCGGGAAACCACCACGTCCTGAGCTGACGGAAGCTCGACGCGCAGCTGTACGCGCTGAGCCCGCCGCAGAGAGGAATTCTGGGATGCGAGAGGAGATTGGTCGGAATCATCCGTCACTCTTCCTTTGGGTACTGTGAAGAAAAAAACACAGGTAACACGTGACTGATGCAACACAACACATGCTGAACATCGTTTGGCTGATGCGGCGTGCAAATCTATTACACGCACGGCTTCTGGCAACAATAAAGATCTGATCACGTGACTCGCGTACACATGCCTTTATGATGCAACGTGACCCCACGTGTTCTCCACAGATGATGTCATAATGTGGGCGGTGCCAATCAAACAGACTGACAGACACTCACCGGGCCAGAGCTTCAGAAGGTAATGCAATGCCTCGATGTGCCGTTTAAAGTCCACAGCGCTTGCGATGTCTTCACTGTGAGCAAAGCCCCGTCCTCCTCGAGTGACCGCGGTCCCCGTCAACGCCCCTGAGCTGGGAGCCGTTATCCCGGCCTGCCAAGACTCCTGTGAGGGGGTCAGAAGAACCGGCCCGAAACATACCGCCAGATTCTGACAGGTCATCCGGTTACAGTCGCTGAAGGACGCCACGAGACTCAGATGATCCAACAGGAAGGACAGAGTCGCCTTCAGGAGAAAACACATCAATAACATAAACATAAACACACACACATGCACATGATTTGTTGATTGTTTGTTCCCTAGGACCAGGGTGATGTATGAGGTAAACATGGTAAAATTACACAAGTACTGTGAGTCACAGAGAGAAATAGATGAGAGCAGCTGGAGCAGAATGGTTCGCACACACACACACACACACACACACACACACACACACACACACAGTGATTCTTACCCTCTCTGGTTCAGGCAGACACTGAAGAAGTGAGATTGTGTTTTGTGATGTGTGTGTGTCGCTGTCACTCCTGCAGGCCGGTCGAGTCAACATGTCCTCCAGAACAACTTCATACAGAGTCCTGGTGATGAGCGCTGACGGCAGCTCACGCAGGTAATCCTTCAATATACCTGAACACATCATCACACGACATCACTACTGTACACAAACCTGAACACAACATCACTACTGTACACAAACCTGAACACAACATCACTACTGTACACAAACCTGAACACAACATCACTACTGTACACAAACCTGAACACAACTGTAATCCTTATAACATCATGACATTCTTTCATTTATCATGTAAATATTGCAGTCATTCATTCAGTAGCGTGTGTGTGTGTGCGTGCGTGTGTGTGTGTGTGCGTGCGTGCGTGTGTGCGTGTTGTGTGTCATATGTGTAATTGACTGACCGGTAATAACATTGACATCAGGGTAGAGATCTTCATTTAAGATGACCGCTGCGCTGTTCCTCTCGAACGCATCACGCAATTCCTTCTTCACTGCTGCTGAACCACACAGACGATACAACCCCACAACCTACACACACACACACACACACACACACACACACACACACACACACTTTCAGAAGATCCCCTTTTAAACAAACCCCATGTTGAGTGATGTGTGACGTGTCTCACCCTCAGTCCTCTGCGCTCAATCTCACACACACACTTCTGAATGATGAGAGGAACTTTGAGCGCAGACGTCTCCTTCTCCACCAGGTGTTTCAGCTCCACCCCAAACACAGAGGGAGGAGGAAGATCACTGACACGAGGAAACGGACTCACAAAGTGCTCCAACAGAGTCAACTTGACATAGAGTAAACCCCGCGGTTCCAACCTCACACACAGCTGCTGACAGCGAGAGGCTGATGGAGACACAATGTTATTTATCTTTTACACGTGTTTATTTTTCAACAACATACCTATTTTGTCATTATTGAGTATTGTGTGATGTGTGCACTGCTATCATTATCTCATATTCATCACAGAGATGTCTTACCCTTGAACAGGGGGGGTAAGGCCACAGCACCCACACTGCACACTCGGTTTCGGGCGGCTGTGGAGGATCCGATGTTAGCGCCGGTGGAGGCCGGTGTCAGGATGACCAGTTTAAGCATTCGCGCTCTCTCCAGCTCCAGGTTAAAGGTGTGGTTGAGCGGGAGACGCGGCCCGCGACAGGTGAGCAGCGATGTCCGAGCTCGGGTCACCCCGTCCACCTGAATGGCACAGAATACTTCTTTAGTAGCGTCGCTCCGCGGGGAACGCAGCAGCTCCTCGACGCCCAGCAGATGCACCGTGAGCAGACCGGAGAGACGCTGGGCACATCGCGGCTGATCCGTCAGCGAGTACAAACGAAATGAATCTGTGTCTGCGACAGCGGGTGACTCCTGAAATCCACCGTGTGGAGGTGATGTGGTGGGCGACCCCTGCTTGGGCAGCAGTTCGGGTGAGTCTCCGTCACTAAGATATCCTCCTTTACTAGCGGAACGAGTCCGTGAGGAGCGTCGCCTCGGCCGGGCGGGCGCGCTGGAGTCCAGATGGTACCGGCTGATGACGTTAGAGGATTCTTTGCGTGCGCTCGGGGGCGACGCCTCATCCGTCGCGCCGCTGGCATTCCCCTGAGCGTGCCGCTGGTTACGGGACGAGCGCAGGCTAAGCTTTCGTCTTAGTTCGGGAAGTTTGCGCATCTTCATAGAGAGCCGTCGCACCGTTCCCGGAGACTTGATCCTGTCAATCACACTGATGCCACTCGGCCCTGCAGGACTGTCTGAAGTCACTCCGCTAGCAGAGCTAACACACGCCAGATCTGCACAAAAACAAACAACACACGTCAGATGAAAACACTGCGTCAAACGTACAGAAATCAAGTCAAGTGTGATCGTACCCGAGCTGGTCTCCGGTTCAACGTCTCCGGTAAGACTCAAACCTCCAGAACGCTTTTCTCTCGCTGATCCCTCCATTTCTCTCTTTCTCCACGGGTCCCCGTATTTCTCCGCATCGTCCTCTTCGGGAATGGGGTTGTACCAAATGTTGGAGTCTCCGTGCGCTCCCTGCCGCCACTCTGTGATGCTGGTTTGAAGGGGTTCGTCCGACGTCTGGGGTTTTCCTGTGGACAGAACCCACGCTCGGCTGCTGCTGTCCAGATGCTGGAGGTAAGCGCCCTGTCCGGATTTCACTGCGCCGGGAGAGACGCACACGTCTGTGCGAGCCGTAGAGAGAGGGCTCAACTCCGGCACACCTGCATCAACAGACTCGTACGGTGTCCTGGAGTATCCCAACTCTAATTCCAGATCATTCTGCTTTCTCTTCAAGCCATCTTCACTCAAATTCCAGTCCTGCGGCCCGTACGCTAACCCGGGAGCCGCCGGCTCTCTGCACGTGGAGGAAAGTTTGGCCCAGTTCTGTTTTTTGGAGACGGTGATCTGCGAGCGTCTGGCACACTCCTCCGTCAGCTCCGTCTCTACAGGGCCTGCGCTGGATGTTGATGATGAAGAACTCTGGATCAGATCCACTTTCCCTGTCACTTCTGAGAAGCACAAAAATAGCACGTATTACTACAGCGGGATTCTGGCCTTATTTGGACTTGAAGTATTTGGTGGGATTGAATATCACTGGAAACTTGCAGCACTTGCTGACAGCAAATAAGCACAGAGGAAAAAACGAAACTAGAGTTTGATTTGAGAGAATTCCTCCCTGAAACAACATTTCAGTGACAGAGAGAGAATGACTGGAAAACCAGACGGCTGAAGATATTTAGCATCTCATGTGGAACATCTGGAAGTTTCTTGAAGCTTCCTGTCTTGAAATGATGAACGTGCCTTGTGACACACAGTTGGACAGATATCAGATTCAGAAGCGGTGAAGACACATCATCTGTGCTAACATACATGACTTCTGAAGCAAAACATCCTTTAATGATGTGCATTTTACTGACATCTCCTTTAAAAGGATCGTTTAACCAAAACTAAAGTTTCTTTAGATCAATCCACCTCCTCTTTACTCATTAATGTGTCATCAAAACCACAGGAGACACAAACACTCCTGCGTTACTGTAACAAACCTCTGAACTCTTAAAGATTTGTGTGGAATTAAAACATTTCACACACAGACTCGGTTTCATGATTCTCTGAGCAGGAAGTCTTACAGTATGTTAAGTGGACCAGCAGACCACTTCCTGTTTTGATTAAACAGCAGAGAGAGAGAGAGAGAGAGAGAGAGAGAGAGAGAGAGAGAGAGAGAGAGAGAGAGAGAGAGAGAGAGAGAGAGAGAGAGAGAGAGAGAGAGAGAGAGAGAGAGAGAGAGAGAGAGAGAGAGAGAGAGAGAGAGAGAGAGAGAGAGATCATGTTAAGTCACTTCTTCACATATATGTTTTATTATTTTTATATTTTTAATTGTATTCTTACTTATGTTACTGTTACTTTTTTCACGTAAAATGCTTTGGCAATATTGTATGAACATTCATGAAAAACATGAATCAAAGAATCCAAAATTAGAAAACCGAAAAAAGAAAGAGAGAAGGGCTATTAAAACTTCAGACGGATTTCAGTGAGACATCAGTGAGAAACACAGCTGCTGTAGAGGATTTCAATGAGCGCTCTGTGTTCAGTGTTTACAGCTGGACGGACACACACACACACACACGGACACACACACACACGGACACACACACACGGACACACTTAACACCATTCACTATTCATTACAGCAGCGTCCTAAAATACACACAAAACACACTCTTATGTGTAACACGCTGGACTCGACCCTCACCTCTGACACACGTGCACGCACACACTCTCTCTCTCTCGGTGTGTGTGTGTGTGTGTGTGTGTGTGTGTGAAATCTTTCCCAGGTTTCAATATCACATTGATAAATTGTTCTTGCACTGTTTAGTTTATTAGAAGAGAAACTATAAACCCAGCAGGAGTAAAAATAGCATCATGTTCTGAAGCCACTTTCACTCATAACGCTAGATACAGTTTCTCATTTAACTTCATGAAGGAAAACACACACACACACACACACACACACACAACCAATGACAGTTTGTTCATATATAACACACATGTGGGAAGGAAAACTGAGACGTTTCTTAAAATCTAATTGAATTGTTGAAATTGAAGTTGTGTTTGTTTGTTCTGTTTGACAGTTTAGTGGATAATGAGGGCAAAAGTTTCCTGAGCATTTTCAGTGTAACGGTTAAAGAGTTTTTTCCCAGAATGCCAATCCCCCCGGGCCGCCCACATCTCTGCATAATCTGAGACTTCCTGTTTCTGTACGTGCCCTCATCTGCCTATAAAAACAACACATCCAAACTATTAATAATCAACTTCAGCAAAGACAAAAACTGATGGGAATTCTCTGTTTATGTCTCAAAGAAAAACTGCTGGGAGTTATCTAACAGAGATACAACAACAGCGCCAAAACACACACACACACACACACACACACACACAGTCCTGTGAGAGCGAGTAGATGAAGATCTTTCCTTGAGATCTCACAAACATCTCTCATGATCCTCTACTGAGAGGAAACTCACTCATAAACATCTGCATCAGTCTCATCTCAAAAACACAGAAACATTTATAATATAAAACATACAAATCTAAACAATATATAAACGATTTTATCAGATGCTTCTGATCTGTGTTTTTATCTGTCTGGCTAGTGTCTAATAATATAACTATTTATATTTAATTTATATTAATATGAATTTATATTTACCTTAATTATTGTATAATAATTGTATTGAGCAAACAATTTGTTGGATTTTATTGTATATTAATTTTAATAAATAAACAATTTGTTAAATGTGTTGTGTAACTTTGTCGCATTTAAGTTTAGCCAAGTAACGGTTATTCTACTGGTAACCCAAAATAATTCTGACTAGACATATTTTTAACTCGCTAGCTGATGTCATTTACTTGTTATTCTTTGTGGATGTGTACCAAAAGTGACGTTTGGACCACAAAAGCATGCATGTGCAGTCACGTTTGCTTATGTTCTTGCTGTAAATCTAATCTAATGGACATCAGTTCACTTAATGTGCATTTAATTCATCTCTCATTTACAGTGACAATTCAGAACAATGTTTTCCATCATTTCTTCATCCTTATATCACATCAAACATGTATGAGTTTCTTTCTTCTTCAGAGAAGAAGATATTTTGAAGAATGTTGATAATTAAACAACACTGAACTCCATTGACTTTCATTGCATGAACACAAAACTACTGAGACATTTCTCCAAATATCTTCTGTTGCGTTTCACTGAAGAAAGACTCAAATACACATTTACAAACACATGAGAGAAGAAATGATGACATAGGCTGAATTGTCATTTAAAGCCCTTTATACAGTAACAACAAACACTGACATCATATAAAATAATATTAATATAAATAAGTAAATAAAATATATATACACAACATTATTTAATATAATGATAATTAAGCTTTATTATTCTTGAGATATCGATGATGAACTCATGTGTAAATCTTTCTTGATTTCTGTGCGTAATGTGTTGTGTCATAACTGGAGGATTATGACATTAAACTGTCATTCTACATGACAAAGAATCAAATCAGTTTGTTTGACATCATCAGATCATTTTAATAAGCCTCCAACTGCAAGTAAACACATTTTTATACTAAATGTCAAGATTAGATGAATAATTATGGCTCAGTTACCAACTCAAGTTTTGTGTCTTTATATTCGTGGGCTGACAGCGTCTGTCACACTTCCAGGAAGAGGAAGTCATTAAAAAAAGCTTCAGAATATAAATATTTGTCCTGAATCAGACAGAAAGCAAAGCTGAAGGATGTACAGTAAACACTGAAGGAGGGCTCCTAAACCGTATATAAAGACCAGAATATTATAAAGACCTGTACTCAGGACACAGTAACGTCACTGTGGCCGTATGTTTGGTACAGAAACATTACACGTACGGAGCGTCTGGACGAGAGACTGAAGCTTACTGTTCACATCTATAGAGGTCCTCTGTTCAACAGTTTACACCTCAAATGTTTTCACACTTCTGATTGTCAACCATCGGACTGCCACCAAACACACAGAGAGCTGCTATTAACACATGAAAACATGACGTGTGTGTTTATCATCGGAGAACATGCTGTTCTTCTGTACAAATGAGAAACATCAGCACATGAGCTCATAGACACTACAAATAATAGCAAAAACTATGCTTACTATAGTTAAACCGTGGTTAATTTTATAAGAGTACACAGTTCTACAGACGTGGAGATGAGTCAAAGATAAAGAAACACAGATCGAGAACAGACTGTGTTTTGTGTTTTGGACTCTCATGTGGTCCACAGATGCACAGTAATAAAGAACTCTATTGACCCTGACTGTTAAACACACACACACACACACACACACACACACACACACACGTTTACTGTGAGGCTGAACGGCTCCTCTGGGAAACAGCGATCCGCCTCTCAACAGCCGTGAACTTACAGCTGGCATCAGTATTCCCAAACCGAGAGTTCACATTCCTGCTCCGCATTTCTTATTTCTCTCTCGGACTCCATCATTCTCACTGGCCCTGTCCCAATAACTAATGAGACGCCTACACAGACGACATCTTAAGATATCATGAGTGCACTTCTGACACAAATGCAGCTCCATAAGTCGACAGCACAATTATCAGACAACTTCTTTTGCCTTAAAGGGATAATTCACCCGATAAATTAAAATGCTGTCATCATTTATTCCTGTAAATCCAGCCAAGATGACAGACAAAGCAAAAGTTTAATTCTCAACAAAAAGTTTTAAACTCATTTAACCAACTTTTTTACAGTATCAGACCATTACCTTAAAAAAACATGCAAATATCAAAGTCAATAAAACTGTGTATTGCTGCCTGTATAGAGCACTTCAGATGAGGATTCATGGGAGTTAGGATGCTGTCTGGGGTTTGGTACGGAGCTCATGGTTTAACACACAGTCAGTCATTGTCTGTCTTATCAAATCATTCTGATGTCATTCTTTACATAGTGCTGTAGTGAGTGTACAGCAGCGTTACAACACACACACACACACACACTCGCAGCAAAGTGTGAACACAGCCAGCAAACTACTTTGCCTATTTTAGACATCGAGAGAGAGAGAGAGAGAGAGAGAGAGAGAGAGAGAGAGAGAGAGAGAGAGAGAGAGAGAGAGAGAGAGAGAGAGAGAGAGAGAGAGAGAGAGAGAGAGAGAGAGAGAGAGAGAGAGAGAGAGAGAGAGAGTGAGAGAGAGAGAGAGAGAGAGAGAGAGAGAGTGAGAGAGAGAGAGAGTGAGAGAGAGAGAGAGAGAGAGAGAGAGAGAGAGAGAGAGAGATGAAATTCTGTCATTCTGAACATTGCGTATTTACTAAACATCTCATTACTCTAAAGGCTAAAGCATGATGGCATTGACAAAAACACTGAAATCATTCACGAGCACTTTATAAAATGTAGCCACATTTACTAGAGAGAGTAAAATCAGATTTAAGTAAAACCATGAATGCCTGATAACATTCTGAACATAAAAACGTCAGAATCAGAGCTCAATTTCATGTGTTCAAGACTAAAAATAGTGTAAAACCTCTTTCTCTGTAGATCATGTGAGACAGCAACACTCATAATCATTTATTCTCACTTAACTGTGAGAGTAAAACTTCCCCTGAGAACGCTAAAAAGAGCCCTGTGTGTCTGGACCATGGTACCGTGAAGGAAATACCATAAATCATGATAATAATGAATGATTATCATATGTAATATAGTACACAAGACTGCAGGTGAACAAAACGCAACTTCACGCACAGATGCGGTGACGTCAGAGCTGCATCTGCTGTTACGTCACATCTCTCCGAGAGTCAGAGAAACTGAATTACATCAAATCACCTCACGATCTTTCTGACACTCATCTGCTGTTAAATTACATCACATAAACCCACAAGATGTGTCATATATAACAAACAGACCACACACATATATATTTATATATAAAGAGAGAGATTAAATATACACTAGAAGGTTTGGACACGTTTGACTGATGCTAATATGCTTTATAAATGAGTTTTGCAGATGAATCTGAAGTGAAAGGATCTGTGTGCGCACACATACATTAATCAGTTACATTTATTTCAGTTTAGTTTCATGTTAATGAAAGGTGTCCAAACTGCATCTTTGACACTCCGCAACTTTTCCTCAGAACTTATTTCATCTTAAACTCTTATAAAAACTATACATAAAATAACGGCACACTGACGCATATTACAGAGTTGTAATCAAATATTTAGCCTTTCATTAAAGAACAGAGAATTATCTGCGTTTCTGCTGCGCAATGATAAAATAAACAGTTGTGAAGTCTCACCGGTGAGTTTGGGGTCTGTTTTGCGGCGGAATCGGTCTTTTCCTCTCAGTTTGGAGAAAGTTCGTTTGAGCAGCGGCTCCGCCATCACGGAACGCCAAGAGTCCGCGCGAGACGCGAGCACAAATCAAGAGGAGCGCGAAGCGAGCGAGCGCGCGTCAACGCGTGGAGATCCGCGAGCGTCTGCGCTCATGATGCCAAACACAGGAAACACATTCCACACATTCCAGCACTGAGTGTTTTTACACGCCATTACAGTCCCGAGGAATCATGGGAAATGAAGTTTACACGAGCACAGCACTACATACGGACAGTTATTCTCTGTGTGAGAGAGGCAGAATATCTGAAAACAAGTTCTGACACAGAATACACGTAAAATTATGTACGATTCTGTGCTTGTTGCTGATGTAAAGACTTGACAGTATAGATAGGCTATATGAATATTAAATCTCAGATTGATAAATAGGCAGACAGATAATCATACAATGTATACATTTAACCAACATATTTATTATTAACTTAAGAACAATTCAGGAAAATAAAGAAAAACTATTTTTGTGCAAAAAAGTTGAAATCCAATACATATTATATTATCCCTCATTGTATTATGATACACTGGCGCCATCTGCCGGTAAAACAATATAGACTTAAGATTCACCGTGAGTACATTTATTTTGTCTTTTATATTTTTCATTGTTTATACTTTTTACCACGCAGACAAGACTTTAAAATCAGAATCTAAATGGAGTTTAAATGGGGGAATCAAATGTCACAAAACAGTATATTTACTAAAAAGAATACTATGTTATCACAAAATTATTAAAGTAAACGACTCATGAAAATTGTAGCAAAAACAGTATTAAAAAAAAATGATATTACAAAATAAAATCAGTTTTACGTCGAAATTGTTTTTCTCGTCCACATGAGGTCAGTGTAGACACACAGCTGGGAGCTTTCTGCACATCACTGTCAGAGTAAACAAACACCGTTTATAAAACTTCATAAATCACTTCTAAAGAAATGAAAAAAGTGCCAGCAAAGGAAACGTCTGTCACTGACTGACAGGACCCGGAACTGCGCGCGGTCAGTTGTGTCAGAAACACTTTCTGCATTCGGGTCTGTCGTGATCGCTTTATACGAGTGTGTGTGTGTCAGTCTGACTTTAAACTCATTAATCTGATGGCTTTGGGTCTGATCGGTATCCTCGCGCTCTCCGGTGCGGTGCTCGTGTGCGCGCTCGCGGCGCGTCTCGCCGTCAAACGCCGCGCGTTGCGATGCTTCAATCAGCCGCCGCAGAGAAACTGCATTCTGGGACACATGGGACTAGTGAGTTCACCTGTTTAAACTCTTATATTATAATATATATCTTTATACTATAAATTATTTTATATGATCATGTGCAATATTATGGTTATCTTATGTCAATTATTGTTATATTTGCATCGTTATATTTTATCTTTGTACTCTAATGCTGTATTTTTAGCCTTGTGATGTATTTTGAAGTACTTCGAGTTGGTTGCTTTAATGTTTTTTTATGTCGGTGTGTTTTACATCATTAAGACTCCTCCTGTCATCACAGGACATTGTGCAACAATATTTTTTTTAGTCTTATTATAACAGAACTAGAGGAAACATGTTTTCAGAGCACTTCCTTAAAAAGAGTGAGAACAGCTGAAGCTTTTGTCTTCACACATTTGACAGTCAAAGCAGAGAAACCGGTTGAAATGTGACACTGTCCTCCACAAACAGTAACTTATACAACAACTGTAATGACTCAATACGTCTTCACTTCATATCTTTATTTATGTTGCATGGACAGATATAAAAGTCATAAGATAAGTGCCATATTTATGGTCAGTCTGGATTCATTTATTCTGTGAGCAAAATAGACGTCAGTATATGGCTGGTCATTGAAAACATGGCTTTGTTCACACTAGCATATCACATCGTGTTAGGTCTTGTTAAGTATGCCGGAGTATTTTCATTACTAGTAACCTAATTGGCAATTTATGGAGTCACAATGAATCAAATTAATCAGACTGAATCCCACTGGATCAGACTGAATCCCACTGGATCAGACTAAATCACACTAAACCACTAAATTACATTAAATGTCAAAGTACCCAGATGGTCTACTGGAAGTGTGAATCCATGGACACTTAACGGCTGATATTACCCACAACGCACCGTGAGTGGGCAGAGTTTCGTAATGCATTAATAAAATTAAATTAGAGACGTTTCACTGAATTAATAAATGCAAGAATACAGTTAACATTACATAATAAATATATAAATGCAAAGAAAAGCTGTATTTTAATGTTCGTGACAGTTAACAAGCACAATGTCGTCTACGCAATGACCTCTTCCTTCTGCATTTATATGTTCCAGTGCGTGCATACCGTTTTGCTACACGCTAAAATGAATATTCTTATCCAAAAACAGTGCATACTTTTATTACATAGTATACGTAGGCACATTTGGAAGCAGCAACTGAACCAAACTGAATCAGACTACACTACCGAATCAAATGAATCATCATATATATGATGATTCATATATATGATGATTCAGAAATAAACATTTGAAATATATCAGTCTGTGTGTAATGAATAAATATAATAAACATGTTTCACTTTTTGAATGGAATTCGTGAAATAAATCAACTTTTTGATGATATTCTAATTATATGACCAGCACCTGTATGACTGAATCACACTGGATTAAATACTTTGGATCAGACTTAACAACACAGAATTGCAATGTATTTAAATAAAAGTAATATAAGAGCATTGTTTTATTCCAAACATCACCCATAAGTCTCTGTCACAGACAGTTTAGTGTTTCTATCAGTCACAGCTGCTGTAAAGTAAATTCTCTTTAATGTGGAAGTAGATAAAATCTGAAGATAAACACTTCAAGCTCATGATGAGTGTTAAAGCCACAGCCGTAATACTGATCGTGTATTGTGTGCCAGCGGATGTTTGCTAGAGATGATTTACCTGATCTCAATCACACTGTGTGTGTTTCAGATGGGTCATAATGAGGAGGGTTTACAGGCCGTTGATAAAATGATCAGGCGGTATGTCCATTCATGTGCCTGGTATCTCGGTCCGTTCTACAATATGGTTCGTCTTTTCCATCCAGACTATGTGAAATCTCTCCTGACGGCCTCTGGTGAGACACACACATACATAACAGGAATAAAACACAGATCACACATGTATTCATCTATGTAGCTAATCACAGGTCACAGTAACACAAGAAGTGGCATAAAAACACTTTAGAAGTGTTTACAAAGTGCAAGCTTGAACACGTTGGTGAGAATAATGTGGTCATACATACATACATTTATTCATTTGGCAGACGCTTTTATCCAAAGTGACTTACAAGTAGGAGAGCATAAAACATTTTGTCAACACGCTAAACAATACCAAGTTTACAAGACCATGTAACTAGGAGGATTAAGCTGAAGTAAGCAAGGGAGATAATAAACGACATGAAAGACAAAACAAACAGTTGTGTATGTATGTATGTATGTATGTATGTAAATAATGTGGTCCTGAGCGTGAGAAACACAAACTAAACTGTGTACAAATGATCGCCTGTTGTTTTGTTTTACTAACAAACACTTGTAATTATTTTGACAGCTTTCATTACATTTAAAGACAGGATCTTTTACGGCTTTATGAAACCCTGGCTGGGTATGTCATGTACACACAAACACTCGTGTCTACGTACTGTGTGTATTAAAAGCCTTGATTAAAATCAGCATATCTCCACTCATCATAATACACAGAAATGAATGTGCTTTACAGTACATACTTTTATACAGTAAGTGTGTCCATCACTTTCTGTGTGTATTACAGGAAACTGTCTTCTGCTGCAGAACGGTCAGGAATGGTCTCGCCATCGTCGACTTCTGACTTCTGCTTTCCATTTCGACATCCTCAAAAAATATGTGCATATATTCAACCAGTCAACCAACAAAATGCATGTATGTCAAACACACACTGGCACAGTCATGACAAGGCAGTAGATCGACAAATATAACCCACCGTGTCGATAGACGACTTAGAGTTAGACCGCTTGTGAGAACTAAGTGTTATTAGAGTTTCACAGCTTTAATATTTATGCAGTGACATTTAGCCACACACTCACACACACACACAAATTAATGTCTATTACCATTTTCTGTTTAACAATAAAAATTCTGAATTTATTTGTGGTGAAACCTGAGCTAGATTTCTCAAAAGATTTATTTGTAAGATGCTTCCAACTAATCACTGATCTCTAAAGAGACGAAATTGTTTGTGATTTCTTCCTGTCTTCATGAAACACACCCTGAATAAACATCTGTCCTGAAGTTATAAAAATGTTAAGTCAAGTTGTTTGATGCGTTTGTTCTGAAGTTGTCAGTGTGTTTGGTGTGATTCAGGATAAATGGCGTCATCTGGTGGCGGCGGGGCAGAATGACCTGGACATGTTTGAGAACATGAGCTCATTGACTCTGGACAGTTTGCTGAAATGCACCTTCAGCTGTGACAGTCAGTGTCCGGGGTGAGTGTGTCCACCATTTACACATAAATATAAGAAAACACAGGTCTCACCTCCGTCTGTCTCTCAGAAAACCCCGTGAATACATCACAGCCATTTTGGAGCTGTCCACATTGGTGGTTAAGAGACAACATTATCTCCCTCACCACTGGGACTGGCTGTACTGGCGCTCTGAACAGGGCCAGAGGTTTCGCAAGGCTTGTGACATCGTGCACGGCTTTACCGCTGACATCGTGAGAGAACGACGACTCCAACTCGACCAGCAGGGACGTGAAAAGAGCCGCAACCAGGAATACACGGGAGGATACAAGAAAAAAGACACAGATCTCATTGATTTACTGCTGTTGTCAAAAGTAAGTCACAGATATATTTATATAGAAGCAATTAGCCAATCACATTTATTGAAATTCAATGTCACACACAGGATGAGAACGGCGAGGGACTCACCAACGAGGAGATTCAGGCACACGCTGATATGTTCATGTTTGCGGGTGAGTTCAGATCTTCCGTGTGTTTATATTTGTGTTCAAATGATGTCGTGTAAATGTCACCTCTGTCTGGACTCAGGTCACGACACCACGGCCAGCGCCCTCTCCTGGATCTTCTACAATCTGGCCATGCATCAAGACTATCAGGACCGCTGTCGTGCTGAAGTCACATCGCTGCTGCAGGACAGAGAGACGGATGACATCACCTGGTCAGACACACACATACATGATGACATCACCTCACTGAAGCGTTACAACAACGCGGACTGAATTGTCGTACGTTAATGGATGCTTGATTTTGATTGGCTGTAGGGATGATCTCAGTCAGCTTACATTCACCACTATGTGCATTAAGGAGAGTTTGAGACTTCACCCGCCCGTTCTGGCTTTGACCAGATACTTCTCGCAGGACATGAAGATTCCAGGAGACCTTGTCATTCCACAGGGTATTGACTTCACTGATGTCACATCAAATCAAGAGACTTCGCTGCTGATGTCTACATATGAAATAAAGCTGTATGTGTGTTATTAAAAATATTTTTCTATCTGTAGGATGTTTGTGCTTGATAAGTATTTACGGTATTCATCATAATCCTGTTATCTGGAGAGATCCAGAGGTAAGACTCGCTCTCATCGACACTGAAACAAATGAAAACATTAGGAATGATGTCTGCCGTCTCTCTCTTCAGGTGTATGACCCCATGCGGTTTGATCCACAGAGGCCAAAGGAAAGATCACCTCATGCTTTTATACCATTCTCTGCAGGACCCAGGTATAGCTCACACTATAATACACACACAGACGGTCATGTTTTACTCACCAGTCAGATTCTTTCTAATGCTTCTCTTCTGTGTATGTCTGCTAGAAACTGCATCGGTCAGAACTTTGCGATGGCAGAAATGAAGGTGGTGGTCGCTCGGACGCTGTCAAGGGTTAGAATTCTGCCCGGAGCCAAACCGGTGCGTCGTCTCTATAGCCTGGTCATGAGAGCAGAAGGAGGAATGATTTTAAACTTTGAACCTCTCACGCTGTCTCGGGATCAGTAACTTCCACCAAAATGTGAACATGAGGAACATTTCACTGCGAATTATATTAATATATATTCAATGTGTCTGGAGTTTTTTAATAAACAGCTTGAAGTGTCATGTTAATATAAGCATACAAAAATATCATATCTGCTTGCTTGTTGAATGTATGGAATGGAAATAAAACTATTTTACACAGTATATGTCACTGATAAACATGATATAAGTGCACATGTAAAATCCAGAAACTGTAGAGATTTAGATGAAATGATGAATAAACAGTGACATCTGGTGTTTACAGCTCGTGCATAACACACCTGCAATAAAAACACACACGAGTCATTGTGAAATATACAAGAAACCCTTCATATTAGTTTAAATGATATTACAGAAAGAACAAATATCACTGTACAGCTGCTAAAAACAAACTATAAACTCCCTCACATCTGTGACTAACATACAAGAATATTCAATAACACCAACATGAGTTTAAAATAAATCTCTTGAACCATCTTCATGTAAATAACAGAATGGAGCCGTAAATCTAGTGAATATAATACTGAGGCACTTCCGCTGATCTAACATATGAGTTTGATTCATTTCACTTCTTGTAGCATTAACAACTTTACTGATCAATTCTCATGAAATCATGATAACAACTTGCAAGACTTACTGACAATAATGATAAAAACGACGCGATGTAAATCACCTCAGCTGTTCTAGAAACGCTCCGTGATCACTGCGCAGATCTCGCGATACTTTAGTGTTAAACGCGATCTGTTTAATTGAACAGATTCATTTCCTTAATTCACTCGTTGAACAAATAAAGTTTAGTCGCTAGATGTCGATATTTACACACAAAACTTTATTTATCTGTCAAAAGCAGATAAACGCGGATGTTTTGATCAGATACGCTGAATGAACAGTAACTGATCCGCGTTCTCGGCTTGTTAAACATTTGCCTCATATTTTCAGCCATTACAAATAAACAAAACATTTAAAATTAAATGTTTGGTGTATTTCACGTCTTTATTTCAATCATTTTTTATATTAATGTTTGGTTTGGTTTCTATTGGTTACAAAAAATTTTGTCTATGACATCATCACGATGACGGTGTTTATTAGTTACCGGAGTTACAGGTTTGGATTGACGATTACATTGACATTTGCGGTTTGTAAGCTATTTAAAGTTTGTTTTATATTGTAATATTACAGTACTGTGGTGTAGTAGATACATCATGGGACTTGTAAACAGTCTTTTTAAATTGCCTGGATGCTTGGAGCACGAGACGGCAGATCCAGAGCAAGAAAATAACCAAATCCAGGAGCAAAAACAGAGAAGAGCACAGCATCAAGATGACTTTACACATGCTGACAAAATGAGGAAGATCAAGAAGAGATCATCAAAAAGAGAGCAAGAGTTAGAGATCTCAGAGAGTCTAGAAAACAGCACTTCTGAAACAAAGACTGAACGCCGTCGAAGGAGAAGGAAGGAAAGGGAAGAAAGGAGAGAGATGAGGAAGAAAGAGACAGATGATGCTGAAAACATGGATCATGAAGGTAAAAAAACATTTATAAAGATGTGACAACATAAAACTCTACTGTGTGTTGAGATCAAACCTTGAAACTCTCTCAATCCCATCATTCAGTGCTTGAAATGCTGATGCATGTTATTCCTCAACCCTCAACCTCATCGCCTAAGATATCAAAGAGATGTTCAGGAAGGAAACCGAGGAAAGAAGTTGAAAACATGGATCACGAAGGTAAGAGAAGATTTATAAAGACGTGACAACAGAAAACTCTACTGTGTGTTGAGATAAAACCTTGAAACTCTCTCAATCTCTTCATTCATCACTGCTGCTGATCTGTGTTGATCCCAAAGCCTCGCCTTCATCATCTAAGAGATCTGAGAGATGTTCAGCATGGAAACTGAAGGAGGATGACACAAACACGGATCATGAAGGTAAGAGAAAGTTTCTAAAGATGTGACAAGAGTGCATTGTGTCGAGATAAAAACATTGTGACTCTCAAACTCTTCATTCTTCAGGATCATCTCCATACATCCCATATGAATATACTGAGGTGATATCACTCAACCTCACGTACATTATAGAGGATAACAGCGATTCTGATGAGCCTGTGGTCGAGTTCATCTCTCCATTTGAGCCGATGGACACCAGAACCAAAAGACCAGAGCCAATGCTGGGAGAACAACGGATGTTTTGTTGGATGGAGGAGAACACGGAGATGCTGAAGAGTGATAGTGAAATGGATGAAGTCCAGCCATACGCTCCAGAGCAGCAGGAGACACCAGTGAAAAAATCACATCCAGAGAGCAACACTGACAGAGAACAAACCCTTCAGAAGGAGAAAAACATCATCAAGACACGTCCTAATGGTCCTGCTGGAGATACGCAAGATCACCTAAAAGATCAGGAGAAAACCAAAGCTGCCAGCAAAACAAAAGGATTATTTGTTCTTCATCACTGGCTTGAGAAAAAGACCAAGAAACAAAAAGAGAAGAAAATGAGAAAAGAAAGAGAAAGAATACAACTAAATGTACTGCGGGAGAGATACATCAACAGTCCTGCATTGAAACATCTTTACATTAATAAGAACAACCCTGCTTCTGTAACTCGCACTACAGTAACACCTCCTCCTGCTCCTCATGGCTGCTCATCTTGATCCTAAACCTCCTCCTTTTCATTGTTTTTATTCTACATAGGGTAACTAAAAAAAGACCTTCAGTGCCAAAAAAATGAAGTATATGTGCAAAAAAAAACTTCATTATATGTGAAAAAAAATTAAGTATATGTGCAAAAGAAACTTTATTATATGTGCAAAAAAAAAACTTCATTATATGTGCAAAGAATTATGTATATGTGCAAAAAAAGGTATATGTGCAAAAAACTTCATTATATGTGCATAAAAAAACTTCATTATATGTGCATAAAAAAACTTCATTATATGTGCAAAAAAAACATTATATGTGCAAAGAATTATGTATATGTGCAAAAAAATGGTATATGTGCAAAAAAAAACCTTCATTATATGTGCATAAAAAAAAACTTAATTAAATGTGCAAAGAATTATGTATATGTGCAAAAAAATGGTATATGTGCAAAAAAAAACCTTCATTATATGTGCATAAAAAAACTTCATTATATGTGCAAAGAATTATGTATATGTGCAAAAAAATGTATATGTGCAAAAAAAACTTCATTATATGTGCAAAGAATTATGTATATGTGCAAAAAAATTTATATGTGCAAAACATTCATTATATGTGCAAAAAAAAACCTTCATTATATGTGCAAAGAATTATGTATATGTGGGGGGAAAATGTATATCTGCAAAAAAAGTTATATGTGCAAAACAAAACTTCTGTTCAGTTTTACTTAACATGTGTGCAATAAATAAACTTGTCTTTGTTTGAAAACACGTTTGTTTCTTTGTCACTGATTGAACATGACATCAATATTACATTTATAACAAAACGATCATTTCTGTCATCCACTCACCCTCATGTGTAAGATTCTGCACAGCTTTTCCACACAACGACCATTAACTTAACGTCTCTCAAATAGAATAAACGCAAGAATCATCGCCTCCTGAAGATGAATCGCTTCGCTTTACATCTAATAAATAATTAAATGTGAATTTAAATCAATAATTACATTAAATACATCTCAGCGTTAACGCGCGAGCTCCAGTCAGGTGTGTTCGAGACGAGTACGCACTAGTGCTGCATGAAGTCTCCAGCCAATCAAATGCTGCGTAGACGAACACGTGACTCTGAGCGGAAGTTGTCTCAGAGCGTCATGTGTCTGATACTGAAGAGATTCTACGGGTTACTAGAGACGCGTTTTTACGATTATAAACCACAGACACTGACGGGCCGTGACACGCGTCTGATAAAGGTGAGATCTGATCAAACTCTCATTCACAGTCTGATTGTTGAGCTGCGGCTGAATGAGCTTCTTTCTGGCCCGGATTAACTGCGCGCGTGCGCGTGTGTTATACCTCATCAGATTATCAATATATTATAGCGATTATTAGACTGTTCTCATACCTCATCAGATTATCAATATATTATAGCGATTATTAGGCTGTTTTAAACATTTTTGAAATAGCAACTTACTTAAAATTAGTCAAATTATTTCGTTTATTTTGTGTTTTCACTGTTTAAGCAATGAATTACACTCAAAATACGACTGTATTGTCAATCAGGAACTGGATTACAATATGTCAGTGTTAGTTAATATCACGGTTATCATCTAATACAGTTGCACTTCTCAAAAGCCACTGTTGTCTATATTATTTGAACAGAAAGACTCCTGATTTATCTGATCATGACAGAATATAGCCGTAATTGACAGCTGATCTGAGCCACTCGATGACTTTATATTTATCAAAATGCTACTGTTGTGTGATATTATGGTAAAGTGATGATCACATGGTAAGATTTTGGTACATTGATGTCTCATAATAAAGAATTCCAATATGTATGATTTAATATTGTTTACATAGAATTTGCTGTATCTGTGAAAGTCACGTGATTTGTAAACACAAACATGTTTGGGTGATGATGACAGTCAGTGTTGTACATTATGACTGTGTTTTACAAACATTTATTGTTGTTTTATCAGGAGACACATTTGCAATGTCATTTCTATTTGACTGGATCTACAGAGGCTTTAGTGGAATACTTCAGTTTTTAGGTAAATTAAGGGTTTTATTTTCACTACCATTCAAATGTTGAGACACAGTTTACTGAACGTTTGCAACTATTTAAATTAACATTTTAAAGTTGGACTGTCACTCCATAACTCCTATACTTTTATTTATTGTTTGAATATTTTATTGTTAGTTTTCTAAAATAATAAAGTGTAAAAAAAATAGTGACAGATATTCATTAGGTGTGTCCAAACACTTATTTAGCACCAGTTTGTTTGTCATCTAAAACACATTCAGTTGCATATGTTAAACTGACAGACAGAGTAAAGTTATTGTTGATTTGTGGGGGGGTTTCTTTGTTTTTTGCAGGTTTGTACAGGAAGTCTGGTAAACTGGTGTTTCTTGGTTTAGACAATGCTGGAAAAACAACCCTTCTGCACATGCTGAAAGATGACCGATTAGGACAACATGTGCCTACATTACATCCCAGTAAGACATCATCAGTTTTACAAAACTGTCCGATAACTAATTCATATGAAACCTCTGACTGTTTTCTTTTTTAGCATCAGAGGAGTTAACCATTGCTGGCATGACCTTCACTACATTTGATCTGGGCGGTCACGTACAAGGTGAGACATGTTAAAGGAACAAAGATTCAGTCATCAGACAAAACCTGTGTCTGAAGAAGATATTTTGAGAAATGTTTCTTTTGTGTTGTATTCCTCCTGTACGTGCAGCACGGAGAGTGTGGAAGAACTATCTCCCTGCCGTCGACGGCGTCGTCTTTCTTGTCGACTGTGCCGATCACGAGCGCCTCGCAGAATCAAAGGTGGAGCTTGACGTGAGTCTCCTCTCTCTCAGCCAATCCCATTAAAGTCGAGTGTTTAGTGAAGGCTTTAAAGTGACAGGCCGTGTGTTCCTGTAGGCTCTCCTGTCGGATGAGACGATCTCCAGTGTGCCGGTCCTGGTGCTGGGAAACAAGATCGACCGTTCTGAAGCCGTGAGTGACACGAGACTGCGAGAGGTTTTCTGTCTGGACGGACAGACCACGGGGAAGGTCAGAATCAGCCAATCCCAGACTTCTTACACTAGTATGTGATTCTTCAATGCTCATTGTGATATTGTGTGATTGTAGGGTAATGTGTCTTTGAAGGAGCTGAACGTACGGCCGCTGGAGGTCTTCATGTGCAGCGTTCTGAAGAAACAGGGTTATGGGGAAGGTTTCAGGTGGCTGTCGCAGTACATCGACTGATTTCTTTTTCTTTTGAAGGATCCGTCCTGATTTTATTTCCGCTCATGAAGCAATAAGTGATGTTGATTTTAGCATGAGCAGCTTTCACCCATCAGCCAGTTCCTCTGTTCACTCTTACTTATTTTATACCGAAGCCATTTCACTCTGACAGCGGTATATACAGTATTTCAAAGTGCATGTGTGATATTTCTGATCAAGAGCTGACATCATCTGACAGCGATTAAAATATAATTCATACTTGAATATCATATACAATTATCTTCCTCTGGAGGTTTTACATGATAAGAGTTCTGTTTTGACTTGCTTAAGTGTGTGTGTTATTAAAACATATTGAGTTGTACAGTATGAGTTACTGTAGAGATTGTTGATTTTATCAGATGAGTTCAGTGATTGTCATCATATCCTGTATATATATATATATATATATATATATATAAAGCAGATTGTGTTTGTTTTTGTGCTGTAGACATTTTTGAGGATCTGATACGAGAGCATCTACAGCGCACACGTCATTGTGTTTGATAAACAACACGGTTTGCAGATGTGTATATATTGTATAATGAATTATAAATGTGTTTTATTGTTCATAGCCTTGAATTGAATGTACAGATATCTGATGTGTGTAAACATCTATAAATATTTTGAAGAATGTTTTGCTGTTTTTCTTCAATATTTAGATCTAGTCACAGTTAAGAGAATTCAAGACACGATTATTTTATAATCATGCTATGTAGGGTTAATGCGACTATAATCTAGTATACTGTTGTAGTATACTACAATATTCAGTAAGTAGACTCGTTTTTTATTCTATTCTGACCCCAGTTTCAGTTCAGATGTCTGACAATAGAAAACATTTCTTAAAGTGATAGTTCACCCAAAAATGTAAATTCTGTCATGAATTCTCACCCTTGAGTTGTTCCAAATCTGTATAAATGTCTTTGTTTGGTTAAACACAGAGAAAGATATTTGAAAGAATGCTTGTGACCAAACAGTTCTTGGACCCCATTGACTACCATAGTAGGAAAAATAACAATGGTAGACAAAGGAGCCCCCGAACATTTTGCTGTCCTACATTCTTCAAAATATCTCATTTTGTGTTCAGCAGAACAAAATAAATTATAAAGTAATTTTTCCTACTATGGTAGTTAATGGGATCCACCTACTGTTTGGTCACAAGCATTCATCCAAATATCTTTCTCTGTGTTTATCAGAACAAAGAAATGTAAACAGATTTGGAGCAACTCAAAGGTGACTAAATGATGACAGAATTTTAATTTTTGAGTGAACTATCACTTTAACACACCAACACACATATGATAATGTATTAGAAAAAGAGTGGAAATATTTCTAAGATTTAGAGGACACATTTGGCCCTACAGGAGCTGATGCTGCCAACATTATACATGTATTCTGACACATCTGAAAGATTAAGTTTATTTCACAGAAGAAAAGCCAAATCAAAAGTTTCTGTCATGCAACACTTAAAGAGAAACAAAACTATTCAGATAAACAAGAACATAATCATTTCACTTTTTGTTAGAAAAACAACCAAGGAAATTTCTCCAAACGTTCAGCAAAGGCTCAATCATGTAAAACATCGTGTTTACGTTCAAGAAACTGGAGTCACTCCAAAATTCTTAAAGGTTTTAAATTCAGAAAGTGATGTGAAATCTTTTCATTTAAACTGCTTGTCTGTATTTCATAAATCACACAACAGCACATGCAGTGGTTTAAGGAATTGTTTCTGGAGGTTTCACGGTTTCTAACACTCGTCTGTGTTCGCTACGTAAAACTCATTTTATATTGTGATTTCAGAAGAGCAAAACTGAAAACTAGCCATACTGTGTCTGAAATGACTCCATATTATTCTCGTTTCTAGAGCTGTTGTGCAGTGAAAGCATTATCACATTCACAATGATGATCACGTGTACAGTAACTGCTCTTCAGACGTTTATAATCCTTTGAGATCAAGTTCATTTGCATATTGTAGCTCAAATAAAACATAATACCCTGTTAATGATAAAGCGCCGTTCCTCTGACGTGCTACTAAACCATCCTGAGCGTCAATCTATCCATTGCTTTCATCATGAGCTCTGAAACTCCAGCAGATGAGAGAGGAGTTGAATGAACGACACTGAAAGAAAGCCGGAGGTGTAGCTGTAGATCATGATGAAGATGTTTTACCAGATGTATCCAGCATCATCCGTCTCTCCTGCCTCTTCCTCTTCTTCTTCCTCCTCCTCTCCATTCTCCTCTACGTCTTTCTCCTCTTCGTCTTCCCATCCGACACCACTGCTAAAATCTCCAGAGCTCAGCAGTTCATCTACAGCACAGAGGCACGCTTCATTCAGTGTTCAGATATTAGTGCATTTATTGTGGGGTTAAAATCTGTAAAGCAATATATTAAAACTAGTTTACCGCAGTCTGGGTTTCCGTGGATCCGTGAGCCGGTGGCCTCTGTTCCGTGTGGATCCACACACCAGCACTCACGCTGACTGTGATCACACTGAAGTTTCCTGTAGTAACCGTCATCATCACAGCTGGGTGTAAACATACCTGCACACACACGCTGGTGTATTTAACACTGTGTCGCCATTTATTTTGGGGACAAATTGTGTGCGTGTGTTCACCTGGTTTTCTCATAGACGCCCCCTGTATCTGAATCCTCTCAATTTCAGCCAAACATGGAGGTTCTGGAAACAGACAAAGAATCATCAACCCCCAAAAAACTGATAATATAATAATGTTTAACAAAAGCTGAAGCATACGAGATGAAGAATTCATATGAGACTCACTCTCTCTCCAGAAACACAGACACCACTCGGCTGTGGACACTCGACCGTCTCTGTATGAGTCGCAGGAGTTAAAGAACGCTCTGATGCACACCTCATATTTCTCCAGGTTTATAGCGGCCAGCTCCGACTGATCCAGGAACAGATCATTACTGGTGTCTAACTTTGTGAACATCCAATGGATGGAGTCTTTACAGCCGGCCACCAGACCTGACGTGTGTGTGAAAAGGTGAATAGAAGAACCTTTTGGTTCCAGAAAGAACCTTTAACATCTAAAGGCGTTGTGTTAATGTGTGTTTATGTTGTGTTCACCTGCGGCGGTTCCTCTGTGTCCTCCAGCTCGGTTCTGTTTCGAGTTTCCATGAAGAAGTTGAAACCAGTCTCTGAGTCTGTCACCCAGATCAGCCAAATCCTGACGCGTACACGCCTCTAGAAACACACGCAGATCATACATGATGAATGGAAAACTACATAAAGAATCTTTACTATGTAAAGATGTTGACTTGGTCACCTGGTTTGGGTTCAGATGAAGTTTCAGTCTTGATCTTGGGTTCTGGTTTATGAACTCCAGCACTGATACACGGACATGAACCAGAACACAGTACAGACACACCTTTACCTGACAAACATGCCTGCTGCTCCAGCTTACACTGAACACAGAGAGAGAGAGAGAGAGAGAGAGAGAGTGAGTGAGGGAGAGAGAGAGAGTGAGTGAGGGAGAGAGTGACAGAGAGAGTGAGAAAGAGGGAGAGAGAGTGAGAGAGAGAGAGAGTGAGAGACTCAGGTGACATCATCTGAAGGTTCAAACTCCTCCCCCTGGCCTTCATGACATCATCTGACAGAAGCCAATCAGACGATTATAAATATAGAGGTCATTGGAATCACATCATTATGAATGTGTGACTCTACAACAGCACACGTGTATTTAAGTAGCTTTGGATAAAAGCGTCTGCCAAATGCATAAATATAAATGTCTTTGTGATTTTATTTTTCACTCTAAACAACTCTTGTGTGGTTGTGTGTGTGCGTGCGTGCATGTGTGTGCGTGTGTGTGCGCGCGTGGTTGTGTGTGTGGTTGTGCGTGTGTGCGTGCGTGCGTGCGTGGTTGTGTGCGTGCGTGCACCTGTGAAGCATAGTTGTGTCCGTCTGATCCACACACAGGTCCAGCAGATGCAGTTGAACAGACTTTACAGCTGTTTATATGAGGTTTCAGTTCAGACTCTTTTATTCTACAGCAAACACAACAGACTTGAGTGAGTGTGAACACAACATTTCATCAGATGTGAATGTGAAGTGAATCTGACCTGTTCTGGAGTTTCTTGCGGTGGACACACATTGCTCTTTGATATCCGTGAGCTACACACACTTTATGACGACTGCAGCGGACATTCACACACGGATCTTTAGTGGTGTCCACACCTGTAAACACACACACACACACACACACACACACACGTTCACAATCCACCCATTAATCTCACCGCAATGCAACGTCAAGTCTCACAGTCAAAAATCTATGAATTACATGAAGTCCAACAGTAGCTACAACTTAAACAATGTCATTCATCATGTTTATGATTTAGATTTTGTCAGATTCACCCAAATTCTCTGGATACGGCGCTAACAGCCACGTTTACAATCTCATCAGGCAGTTTAATGGAAAACTGAAATCTTAAATCTCTTTCAAGCGTCTCGGCTCTGATTATAAATAATTCAATACAGCGGGAGAAGAATAAACTTCTGGCCCAGAATCAGCGTTCTGCTGGAGATTTTACCATCTGTTTTAATGTCTGATAGTAAACAGATAAACAAGAGCACAAACAAACAGAGACGCGTGTCATTATCAGCAAGAACACGGATGAGATTCTGTTAACATCAGGAGACAAACTCATCTACACAAACACAAAACAAATCATCTTTTCATACAAATATAAACACTTCAGTAAAAGAAAAACAACTGATGTGACATACAGACGATTATTTCTGTCTATAATATACTATGAATTCAATATGTTCTCATCAATATAAAGTCAAATAAATGTATGTAAGTTCATCTTCATTATGTAAAGTTGCTATTCTTCATGTTAAAGCCAATCTGTCAATCATCATGACATCTCTCTCCTCACATCTCTGGTGGGTTTACCGCAGTAAAACTGTGTTTCTGCGCTGGAGGTGTTTCTATAGAAACATGAGCGGTGCAATATTTGAACGATGAAAGCGCTGTACATTTCTGCAGCGTCCTCTAAAAGCGTCTCTCACGAACGGATGTGACATTTAACACATTCACCTCAATCTGATGATATTTATCTCATTCTGATTCATTAATGTATGTCATTTAAACATATCTGATATTTGTATAAAGCTTTCTTGTAGCTCAGTGGTTAGATCATGGCGCAAGGTCATGGCTTCCATCCCAGGGATTGCACATACTTTGAAACAAATGTATAATATAATGCATTGTCTTTGGATAAAAGCGTCTGCCAAATGTGTAAATGTAATGATGAGTCACATCATAATCTGACTATAACCTTCATATCAGTTCATCTGGCTGATATTGAATTCAATATCTTAATCTTGTCTTAATCGTTTTAATCTGCACGATGAATCTAAAGCCAGTTTAAGATTTCTTCATCTGATATTCAGTCCCTGTAATGACTGTCACAGAGAAATACAAACTGATCTCAGATATGAGCTCAACATTACTGAAGATCTCAATATGAATTTAAACATTTCTCATCTAATTTGATCAAATCCACATTCTTTTATCTCTACAATCTACATTCATTTACACTCTTCATGTGTTTCAACTGAGAATTCCATCAAATCTCCTGAACAATAACTTTTCCCTCTTACAGCTAAACACACATGTGAGAAACTGAACATCTTTCTAAAAGAGAGATGATGATGATGATGATGATGATGATGATGATGATAACACTCACTTTCATCAGAGGCCTGTGGATCCTCCAGCGTCCGGATGTAATCGTCCTAATGAGAAACACACAACACATATTACATAGACTGTAATGAATGATCTTATACAGATTATCACAATATATAACAAGTGTAATGTTCATTATGATCATGTCTGTACGTTCCAAAAATCTCTCATTTATAGTTCAAGAAGTCTAAATATCACTAAATTGTAAACGTGTTGACAGGAAGAGCTTAGATTCATATATTATTGAAATGAACAGATTCACTCGTGTCTGATGAAGAGGAGGAACAGAAGTCATGTGATCTGAACAGACGCCTCTGCTGCCCATAAAACATTTAAGAACACTGACACAGAAACACTAACCTCAACTTCCTTCAGCAGGACGAGACGGAGAGCCGGTGCAGAGAAAGAGAAAATAAGATATACATTTAGAAACACAGGAAAGAGGACGACACGGTCATCTATTCATATAATCTCTGAGAGAAGACGACAGTCCAGGGATTTCCTACAGCGACCGCACGTCTCCATGAATTACTGCACATGACACTCATCACAGAACTCATGAAAATTCTCTTCACACCTGAAGAATAATACATTTATTGTGTGTTAAGTTCATTTAATTCAAGTCAATATGAACTTTCAATATGAATTTCATCTTTAGTAGATTTCTGTGTTCCATGCAGTCACATGAGTTAGTGTTATAAAGAGCAACAATGCTAATTATTCTTTCTGCTTTGAAAAAATGTAAACAGTGATCAGATCAGATCAGACAGTAAATCATACACTGAATCAGACAGTTGAATCAAATAATGAATCAGACAGTGAATCATAAACTGAATCAGACACTGACTCAGACAGTGAATCAAATACTGAATCAGACAGTGAATCAAATACTGACTCAGACAGTGAATCAGACACTGACTCAGACAGTGAATCAAATACTGAATCAGACAGTGAATCATAAACTGAATCAGACAGTGAATCAAATACTGAATCAGACAGTGAATCAGACACTGACTCATACACTGAATCAGACAGTGAATCATACACTAAATCTGACACTGAATCAAATACTGAATCAGACAGTGAATCATACACTAAATCTGACACTGAATCAAATACTGAATCAGAAAAATCGACCTACTTCACAGTGTGCACATGCATACTAACTCTGACATCTGTATGTGTGACAGCATTGAAGAACTGCACTGTTCACTAACATAAAGACACAAGAACATGTTCAACCCAACTTCAACTAAACTACAATATGAGTAAAGAGAAGTGAGGTTATCCAAAACCCACTGTACAAACTCCTGTACAAAGCTATGCTCAAAGACAACACACAAATGAGAGCCACTGCCCATAAGAGAGAGAAATCACAGATGACAGTTTATATTTTGGCAGATGCTTTAATCCAAAGTGATTTACAGTGGATTCAATTGATACATTTACATGTTTTTGAATGTGTGAAATAGTCTGTGTTGAGCTGTAGACGCAGAGCTCTGGTGATGGTTTAAAGACTCACTGTCATTCTGTCTCCAGATGATTGACAGGCTGATGACCCTGTGCCTTTCTAAATGAAATGTGTCTAGAAAACGCAGAACCCACAGAATGCTTTGACACTGAAAATACAGCATCACGTCACTGTTAAAGCCGCAGAAGAGCCCGGGCCTGTCAGCGTGTGACCTCTGAACCAAACGCTTCTCCCTCGACGAACACATTCAGCTTTTTCTTCTCATTTTCATTTTCACCGCACCTATACATCTGCATCTGCACTAGATGTATGATAAGTTCACTTTAAAGAAAACACATTAAATCTCTTCAGAGGACACAGTTTCATATCATATGAACATGAGAGCGTCTGACTCCTCCTGGGTTTATTATCATGTAGGTTGAATAAACGGAGCTTAATGTTAATACATAACATTAATATATTCAGTTTACTGTTTCATAGATCAGTCAAATCTGTTGTATGTTGATGTTAAGGTTGAGTTTTTTCTGTTTGTGTAAAGTCTTTACAATCACTCTTATGAGCAGATATGAGTTTAGATCAACTGGTCATTTATGACTCTGGACACAAAAATGTACTAATATGTACTAACGTCACTGAAAACTATATCTTTACATTACATTAAAGCAATTTAAAGCGGTTTATACAATGACCCACTATAGCAAACAGATGCTGAACTTGAATGAATGTTTATAAATCAGATTGTTTTGATGCATGCGATTGTTTTTTGCATAATGAGATTCCAGCTGAATGAAATAAACCTGCTGACAGAAGACAAACACCAGAAGTGATGAATATCTTGCATTGATTTATTTACTCTTATTAATAATCATTTCTCATCATTTGAACATCTCCAGAGAGACTGTGAATAAATAAGTTGAGTCAATGACCCTGTAAAACAGAACAAGCCGTCTCCATGTATCTCACATCAATCATGCGATGATACCACATTAATATCATTATATTATATTATTTAGTTTTGGATGTTTATAGAAAGAATATGGCATGCAGCTGCTTTACTGAAAGTTATACAGCATTTCAAAACTTCAATGTAAAATCTATTACTCGACAATAATAACTGCAATTGCAATATTGAGGTGAATAATCAACATTTTTTTTGTCATAATCGTGCGGCACTAATTTGCGGTTTTGTATTATTATTATTAACCAAAAGCACGTTCGGTTCAGATGATGTCAGACATTCATTTCAAGACATTTCAGAGATTATTGCCAATACATTTCTCAAAGAATACCAAATACATTGTGCACCCATGAATCAATTTATAACAACAAGATCTGGACAGGTGTTATTAAAGTAAATAGAGTACATTTTTATATCATGTTGACGTGTTAAAGCAATGCACACCACAACCATAAACAGCTTTAACAGAAGAGAAGAAGTGTGCGTTGTGTCACAAATAAAAAATGACTTGATATTATAAGGTGGAGCTGCACTTTAACACAACAAAATCAAACCATGCCATGTGTCAACATCAAAACCATAATCCAGCCAACCAATCACAACACTGCTCTCCTGAACACACACACACACACACACACACATTTAAATAAACACTAATACAGTCAGTGATTCACACAGCGAGTCTTTATCGTCACTTCAACGTTCTCTTCAGGAAACAAGAGAATTTTCTCAAATGCAAACACCACCACCACACCTGTGTCAACAACACACCTGTGTCAACAACACACCTGAGTCATCACACGACCATGGGGCGCACGCGCACACACACACACAGCTGTGGTTTATTCACAATACAAACATTACAGCAATACTGCGGCTTACACCGAAAATACTTTTCATTCCAAACCCATTGTAACTTCACTGATATATAACATTATGAATCAGTTGATTCCTTCACTTTTCAATAAATATACTACGCACATTTTCAGAAAGTGTCAACATTAAACGCACACAAACACTTGAATCAGTTCTTCACAAACCCTGATGTGTCCCAAGTGTGTTTGACTCAAGACTAAAGTCAGCACATCAGTGTTGACAGGAGGACCGCAGGGATCAGCTTCCCTTCATTTCTCTCTCTCTTATTCTGTATGAAACAACTCAATATATATTCATCTGTAAATATAAATGCATCTGTTTCTCTGAGCATGCATCCTGAAAACACACAGCTCATATCTGCAGCATGTATAGTAAAAGAAAAACTAACACAAAAGGGACAATTCTCTCCACCAATATGCTTCTCCAATAGCAGCAATCCATGTGACTTTTATTGTGTTTCTTTATAAATGTCTTTCATTCATTTATAAACAGCATCACATGTGATGTAATAATGAAAAAAGCTTTCATTTGACTGATTTGTGTCTTTAATATGGTTACCTGTGACAGTATGGGCTGGAAAATACACGAGTAAAACATGAATCACATCACATTTCTTCAGGTGTGACAGGTGAGAAGTTTCACATACTCACACGTGTAGAAGTGTTTACTATAATAAACCGTAGTAAACTCTACTATACTGTAGTACATCAGAATCTTGACTGTGTTTAAGGTTTCTGTAGAACGTGTGTTGAATGAACTCACGTCTCTGAAGCGGTTCCAGTGGCTGACGGTGCGGCGGTACTGATGGACGCTGGACATCCACTCTTCATCACGCATGACATTACCACGCGCGCCTCTCGCGCTCACCACGGTCACGAGCAGCAGCTGTAGAGCCAACAAACCTCTCATCATCATCATCATCATCATCTGATCTGATCTGATCTGACCGATAACCACAACACAGGTCTGATACCAGCGTCCGATCTCTGCTCGACTGACCGACGCGCAACGACGCACTGAAGAGAGAGAGAGCGCGCTCGTGACGTCATCAGCATCCGTGCGCGTCCCCCGGCGGTGACTGACTGATGTCGATTATTGATGAAACTCTTTGTAATACTGCAGTGTAAACATATCTGCTCATTTACAATTAAACACCAGACCAACATTTAATGTTCTCGGAGAAAACATTTACAAATACAGCATCACTGATAAAAACTTCTGGTTTTAGTTATGTGGAATATAAAGAATATTCTAGAGATTAGTCCAATAATGCTCATATGAGAATTTTATAATCCCACATGAATATATACACACATTAATATTTGTCTTCTTCAGACTCAAGTCCAGCGGAGGGATTTCTCTTTCTGCTTATGTTCCTACACCTGAATAAAAGTCTTTCAAAGATAACTTAATCTTTACATGTGCTGTTAGTAAAAAATATATGTATTTAATACAATATATTTATAAATTGTCATACTGCAACACATCATGTGATTCGTGTTTCCACAGCGCCACCCAGAGCCTCACAGCTGTAACTGCAACAGTAAAGCGACGCAAAACATCAGGACTGAATTTCCAGTAACAATGCGAACAATTCTATTCTTTTAGTGACACACAATACTTAACTTAAAGTTACTTTAAATAAAACATAAAAATGTGCTACACACTGACATCAAGATTAGCACTGACTAGAGAATAGAAGAACAGTTAAAATATCTCACACAACAAATTAAAAGCTTAGTCAGTTCAGGAAAAAAGAATGTTTTTTATTTAAATATGCACATTATATATGTGTTTGTATTCACAATGATTGATGTATTTGTAAGCAGAGATGTGTTTAGTGTGTGTGTGTGTGTGTGTGTGCGTGTGTGTGTAACGCTCCAGTCAGGTGAATGTGATTTGTCCTGCAGAGGAATAATATCCTGTACAGTCGGTGGAGAATCTCTGAGACAAATGAACACAATTCAGATCAAATGATCCGAAATGAAACTCGCCAAACTCCTGCAAACACACACACACACACACACACACACACACACACACACACACACACGTTCACAGTTATTATTACTCAGAGTAAAAGTTATAAATATATGATACAGAAGTGACAGCAGGTTTACAGTAGATCTTCATTAGAGACACACGCAGAGACGCACTCGACTGTGTTCTACTGCACATATTGTGGGTCTTAAAAAAAACAGGCAAAGCTTTTTCTGGATAGAAAAACAAACAATCTTTTTAGTATGTAATGTTGGCTGTGTGTGTGTGTGTGTGTGTGTGTGTACACAAATATAGTGAAACATTTGAAGTGCACATCCTGACATGCTCACATTTCTGGAAAACCATGATTTGCTTTAAATATATGAATAAAGCAATAAGTATGAAGCCATGAAGATGTGGTTTACAGTAAATACAACAGTTAATGAGTGTTGTTATGAGCTGCTTTATCTGTTTTATAAACATTATTATTAAAAATCATTGCATCTATCAGATATCGTTCACTGGAGATTCTAAACTGTGTCAACAAGTGTGCATGTGTAGTTCCATTGACTGCCACCAGGGGGAAGTAGATGCTTTTACACATCATTACCAAAATCATTACTGGAGTAGAAAAATATACTATAGGACATAAACTGTTATAGTTTTTAGAATGATATTATTTTGGGATTTTGACCTATGAATATTGTGATGTTTTAGTAGAACTCATCTGTGCAACGTTTCTCACCTGTAAGATGTTTCTTGCATCAAAAGCTTCACGATCTTTAACGTTGGATTTACCGGCTGTTCTTTTAGCCTCAGCTGAAAAACACAAACAACATATTGAACTTAAGCGATTGACATGTTCTGTTGATGTGAAACCGGTGGCATTAAGTGAAGAGAACAACATTACACGCGAGCCACATTAAAAACAGCACAGCACACGTCCACAAAAACAAAACAACCGTCCCATTTCAATAGTGTCCTGTAGACAAACTCTGGCTCTTTTCCACGAAACCATCTGAATAAAGCCTTTGTGTGCAGGAGGTGAAAACACACACATCAGATCAGACTGATAAACAACGTCAGTGTGTTTCTGGATTTCCTGACAATGTGTGACGCACGCTGATCCATTCACAACATCAGATCAAGATGATGTTTGTTATGAAGGATGTGTATACTTCTTACAAGTGAAGATTTACCCAGCAGTCATTGCACACAATTTTAATAAACATATTGTGAAACATCTATAATACAGATGCTTTATATAAGAATCATGTGTCAAATACATGAATATGTATCATATAAAGCTGGAATTGTGTCTATTTAAGTGTGTGTTGAAGCACAAACCTCATAAAGTCAAGACACAAGAAAGATGACATTAAAATCAGCATTATTCTATCAAATATTCATTTACTGAACTCTTATTAAACACATGTAAAACATGAATGTTGTTTAAACATGAAAAACTTCTTTTCTTTTCAGTATTTGAGGTCTGAAAACATTACTTTTTCACAGGAATGACAATTTTCCTTAATAACATGGAAATAATTGTGGACTCTTCATTGCTTAAACAGAGCTGCATATATACTGTTACCAAACTTTTATCATTAAATTGAAGGCTTTCTAGAAAGATAAATGATGATTGTATGAATGGTATAAATACACATGTAAAGGTGTTGATGTGTGGTAAACACACTTCCTGTGGGTCGGCCTCACCTGACGGATCTTTCCGGAATAGCGTGTTCATCACTGTGCCGTGGATCTTCACTCGATCCCACTCGCGTTCCATCAGACCCGCTGACACGAAACACTTCACAAGCCTATCTGCTATCTGCTGGAGTCTACACACAAACACACAAACACACAATATTCAAACTCTTTCTTTCTTCAGGGCCTTGAACACTTTTGTGGAGATCGACACCTCCACTTCCAAACAGGAACATCATCTTATGGGTTTCAGAGAAGAGAATGAAAGGTTATACATGTTTGGCATAAGTACTGTATATCCAGCAGAAGATGAACTGAATCTTACTTCTCTGATCCATCTTGAGCAGATACTTTAGCATAAAGAACATCCACCATTGACGGATCATCGTTCATGTACTCGATCCCTTTGACCTCTACAGGAAGAGCTTTTCCTTCTGTTATATCTCTACAAACACAAAACACCATCATCTGTCACATCATCACAGAAACATCAGTGTGTCATCATCTTTCACACACACCTGATGGTATCGTCACACTGTTCAAGCAGCTCGTTCGCACGTGTCACTTCCTGTTCGTTCAGCAGGACCAGAGTACCGACAGTGAGGTGGAGTTTAGCCGGGTTCTGAAAAATACTGCTATTCACCCCCGCGTCCTGCGGAACACATCACGAGAACTGCTAAAGAAACACTTATTAATAATTCATACTTAAAGCTGACTTTACGGTTGTTTGTGTCGATGCGCTGAAGAGATACTGTCAAATATTTTCATATTAAGAGAACTTCCGCTTTGTGGGTTTCAAAATGAATCAAGCCTCCCATCACATTTTCCAGTAAACAATGTATGAAAACACAAACCCGGATGCATGTTTGTGTTAAGACAGACAGACCTGAGCGCAGCGTTCCAGCACCTCCTCTCTGAAGCGCATGAAGCCCTCCTGCACCTGAGGATGATTCAGTGCCAAAGACACAAAGTGGGTGAACGGCTGCTTCCTCCGAAAGCTGTCAATCAAAACCTCAACGCGGGTTACAGCGGAGACCACAGCGGCCTGCTGCGCACCTGTGATCACTAAACACACAAACACACACATCCTGTTACTAGAACATTCTGACTTTTATTTTCATGTAGGAATAGTTTAATTTGCAGACTGCATCATGTCAATTAAAACAGCCAAGCGTCAATCTCTCAAGTGTGTTTACAAACAACAAACGGCACTGAAATGTGATGAGGATCTGCCTGTACGGCCTGGGCGCTTGCTATGATATTTTAACCAATTTCACCTGCCTTACATTTTTAAATTAAATCAAATTAATTGTACTTCAATTTTATCAAACTGACTTAAAAAATGGAGTTGCATTTCGTATCATTTCATTTCAGTCATAAAGCTCCTTTGATTTAACTTGCAAATTTAAAGCAGCTTAAAGTAGATTTTTTTACAGTGTGTGTTGTTACTTATTAGTTAAAGTCATATAGTCTACATCTCAGGTACCAGACAACAAGCCAATGAAATTTTCTTCAGTCATTTAATCATCATTTTAATATTTCGATCTTACCGATTTGTCCCTCTACACCCTGTTTGGGGATATTGACTGAAGTTTTCGTCTCTGATTCCAAACGTTTCCTTGTCTCTCCTTTCTTTCCGATAATATACCTGAAAAAAACACCAGAATCCTGTGTAAATGTGTTCAAAAATTATATTTTATTTTAATTTATATCATTTTTATATTTCAAAAATAGGTTGAAATGATAACACCATTTACATGAAAATAATATGAAAACATCACCTCAACATTCATCATCTCTATCAAATCAGATTTGAGAGCAAAATATTCTATTTAAAATAAAAACTAACTTATAAAAGACACTTGGCACATCTATGGCACAGCGGAAGCCTTTCTCTGTCTGTTCTATGTTGTGAGTATCACAGGGTTCATCCAAACACTGCTCAACAGCTGTAAAAACAAACAAATCAACAATATTACATTATATGTATATGTACATCTGTATATATAGTAATGAAATTGACCAAAACTTAAAAGCACAAACCTGTTTCTGAGTTTGAATAATAATCTTCTTCTTCTTCTTCTTCATAATCTTCCTCCTGAATAGGATTTTTTCTGTAAATTCTCCCATTGATGTTAATGAGCACCGGCCGCAAGACATCCATCATTAATACTGAAGGAGTAAGAGAACGAGCAGGAATAATTCAATACCATAATCATAAACAGAATGAAATATAAAAGAATTGAATAAATTATTTGTGCTGCAACACAGAAACCAAAATGCACCCACAGAATATTAAAAACTCTTTCAACTTAATTTAACTTGATTTTATTTCCCTAACAATGTTTTAATACAAAACAAACAATGGTATTGAACAATATATTTTTTTATTTATTGTTAAAATTATCAGTTTTATGGACATTGTAATTTGCAAATGTTTGCAAATCTTTCTGTTCTTTATAAGTGAAACATCACAATGGGCTGCTCATTTGTGGTTAAATTTACAAATCTAACCTAACTTGAATCATAACAAACATACAAAGCATGTCAATAATGTACATGTGGTGAAGTTCATGTTTTAACCCCTGCTCTTACAGTAGATATCGATAATAAACCACGCACAAGGTTTAAATACATCAGAACCCAAGAACTAAAATCATAGCAAAAGTGCATTATAACAAACTAAATAAAGAATAAAATGACACGTTTTAAAAATTCAACCTTTAGATGCAGTTTGCAGTGAAGCTTCCACTCGCTTCCGCCTTCATCACGTGACACTAAACGTCACATTTTACCGCTACGCTTTGTGCAGTGAGAAATCCAAAGTATATATTCACAAATTTCATATATTAGGCTCTAGGGTAAATCTTACTGACAGACATGTAAAACTTAGAAAATGTAGACAGCTTATAAATATAAAAAGACAGTCTGTTGCCGGATTGTGTGTTGTTACCGCCGCGGCCTGAGGGGGCGCTCTGACGTCATGTCCGTGTTAAACAGACGTCAACAAACAGGCAGAAGAAACATCGACTGTGCGGAGCTTCAGGGTATTCAAAATAATACACGATTTTACTGTATTGTATTGTTAAATTATTTCTTTTTATTTAGCTTCTAAAATGGTTCAGAAGTGTAGAACAGTTCTAGTGTGTCACGTTGTGCGCTGTTCCGTATCTTATGATCTTTGCTTTGTCGGGTTTGGGTTATCATGCTGTTTATGCATAAATTTGGTTTTTTAACTACATTTGGTGTTATATATATATTTTATATATATTAAACCTTAATCCCTTTTTATCTAATATACACCTCAAATATGTATAAATCATTGAGGTTTTTTTTTAGTTTTTTAGTTTTCTCTCTAGTATTGCTGATCTGCATGACATGCACTTAATTTACTTTTGAGGAGTTTGAGAGATCTCATTACTTTTGTAATATTTCATACATACATTAGGTTACCATGATGTAACATACTATATTTGTTTATGAAGCGTAACATCACATTTTTTTACATGTATTATGTATAGTGTGTGTATTGCTCTCTTAAGTTGGATATGTGTTATTGTATTTTCTTACCTTTTATTCTGCTGTGTTCAGTTACCCCAAACTGAAGCGTTTCTGTATTTGATAAAAGTAGGTATTACATCAGCGGATTCAGTAATATATTATCTACCTATTAGTCTTTAATTGGGTTATTAAAAACAAATATTGATGTTACTGGTATTTCTGGGTCTTTTGACTCTCTGCAGAACATGTGGGTTAATATGTTTGTGTGTCATCTGTCCTGCAGAGATTTTGAATGGCGGCGTCTTCATCCTCCTCATCAGCAGGGGGGGTCAGTGGCAGCTCAGTAACCGGATCTGGTTTCAGTGCCTCTGAACTGATCCCACCCAGGAAAGTTCTGTACACCTATCCAAAAGGAGCTGGAGAGATGATGGAGGGTGTGTTACATTTCTATGGTTATCACTTTTTCTTTTTGTCTTATAACTATAAGTAACCCATCTGTTGGTTAACATGCTGAACATTGGACATAGGACAACTATGTGTTGAGGCGTGACTGTCTGTATTTTCAATAGGCCTTAGTGTTGCAGAAATTGCACACATTACCCTTAAATGTCCTTCTGGTTTGCCGGTTGCCAGGGTACACATAAGCCTGTTATGTAAATTGTTATGGAAAGATTTTTTTCTGAAACAAAACACCCAGTTAATGTGCTTTTGTAGTGGCTCTTTTGTTTTTTAAATCCCTCTTGATTATAAGAGCAGATTGTGGATCATTTGCCCACCAGCTCTAATGGGGCAGGGGTCGTTCTCTGTCTGGCAAATGGCCGCAGTGCTATAGTCTCACACACTCAGCAGAAACAAGAGCATTTGCTCAGAACATACTCATTGACCAACTGTGTGTGTGTGTGTGTGTGTGTGCACTATATGAATGTGTATTTTATACTGTATTTATACATTTCACAAATTCTTAATGTGACCTCTGAGTTGGTTAAAGAACATTTTCTGAGGCTTATTTGTTCTCTGATACTTTTGTTGTAACAATAACACAAATCTAAATGTTTTATTGGCATCAACATCGGTTTGATTAATATGAATTTTCCCCAGATGGATCTGATAGATTTTTATGCGAGTCTGTGTTCAGCTATCAAGTTGCCTCCACGCTGAAGCAGGTTAAACATGGTAAGATTAAAACATTTTTTTGAGCATTCAAACATGTTTTATTTCTAGAAACACAGCTCAACCCATCATGCAGTAAATATTTCATTTGATACCCAGATCACTTTTTAATTTATATTTACAATTAAAACTTTACATTTGAAGCTTTAATCTGGGATCAGATAGACATTGACATGTGAAGGTCAGTAATGTGTGTATGTGATCTCAGATCAGCAGGTTTCTCGTATGGAGCGTTTAGCCGGGCTGGTGGAGCAGTTGGAAGCAGATGAGTGGAAATATAAACCCATCGAGCAGCTCCTGGGATTCACAACTTCATAACTGCTACATACAAACACTCATATTTCTGTTGTTGTTGTTGTAATAAATAAACTGATATTAGAAGTCTTTGCCATGTAGACTGTAGATATAATGTTTTTCAAGCAAAAGTGATTATTTTGATCATGTGTTTGGTTTAATGTTTGTTTAATGTAACATCATGTACAATAAATATTGTTTATGTAAAAAAACACGTCATCATATTTGCAGTAAAGAAAAATTCTGATTGTAGTCAACTAAACTTAATTTATCCAACTGATCGGTCCAATTGGTTGTAAGTTATCTCTACTTTTGGGAGTCAAAAAAGATGAGCTGAGATTTTTTACAGTCTATTGTCTGCCCTGTTTTGCTACCTCACATTGGTTAGGAACTCGTTTTGACTTTAAAGGTGAATCGGTTCCTTTGCTTGTTCTTTTTTGTAAAATAAAGATGTGTTGAGTGAAATAAGCATCTAAACATTTCAGTCAGTTGTTTGTGCCCATATGAAAGGTTTGCAGACGCGCTTCACGCCTGCTCCAGTGAGGAAATGCAGAAGTACAGGGTGGGGGTGGACAGCTGCTGTGCTGGGATAGAAGAAATCACATTCTTTGTCCTCGAGTTAAACCTCCTCCCTTACACACAACAACAAGGCCACAGAATATCCTTTATATATCACTTCATCTAAAACACTTGAGCTGAAAATACAAGTCCATGTTACTATGTAGATACTTTTGGGACATTTAAGATAAAAGAAAGTGTGATGTGACTCTTGTTTGTTTGTTTGTTACTAGAAGTTTCTTCGGTGTGATGTTTAGATGTTTATCGCTCTCCAGCAGAAGCAGAAGAGATGTTTGTGGATAAAAGTTCTGAACGTTCTGTTCTAGCTGAGATGATAATCGTCCACTCTGTGTTCCTCAACAGGGCGTTTCTAACCCTACACACAATCTGCAGGGTCCTAATGCCCCAGCAGCACACTTTAACATTTCACTTTACATCAAGAAAAACAAACACTCCAGATTCTGACATTATATTGTGTTCTCTGAGCTGTTGCTTTTTCTTCATCACTATTGTCAGTGTGATTCAGGAAACTCTCTACTCGAATACAGAATATTATTGGTGATTTTAAAAGTGTGATCAGATTTTTCATGCATGTACTCACTGTGCAAACATTCTTCATGCTTAACAAAAGTACACAAACTTTACAGAAGTTCTGTTTTAAACCTTTGATGGTTTTAAGATCTCGTTGAAAGTTGAAGAAACGTGTTACTTTGGGGCATAAAATGTATAAGTAGTCCATATGTAAATGAAGTGAGTACAGTATGTTTTGTTCCTGGACGTAGCACACGTGTCTTTGTTTTTGTGCGAGTCAGAATAGGAACTGTTTGTCCGACGCTCACGTGGGCTGAAATACATCTGTGAAGTTTGGCTTCCGGCCAGAAACTCTTTTCACTCGCATTATATGCATTGAGATGCGTGCATGCACACTTTAACATACAGACACACAGAGGACGCTGATCAGAAAACTTTTTGTGCTTTGAAGAGTTTGTCCTGCACAAATGTTTTGTTGTTTACAGTGGTCAAAGTAGTGGTTTTATTCAGAAAGATAAACAGCTTTAAGTTATAACCTGGAAAAACATCCGGCGTCATTGAACTCCGGCGGATCATTAAAACTGAAGTGCTTTAGCTGTAAATGAGTCATGATGTGTTTTGATATAGATCGCATTCACTTGAGATTAAACCAGAAATCTTTGCTTCCGGCCATATCTTACACTTGTGTCCTGTACACACTGACATAGTGACACACAGCACCTTTAAGGCTTTAAATCATCAAAAAGCATGATATTTTTGCATTTATCAGACATTTTATTAAAACATAAACATCTTTTCACGTAAACATCTTTTTCACATATCACAGTTATCTTCACATTACATGGCATTAATCACATTTTACTGTCTGTGCTTTGGATCAATGTCTGTATTTATATGTGTCCTAACTTTCCTCTTAAAGTCAAGCACCCATTTCACACAGAATCAGACGTTTAACAGCTATTAATGACAGGGTTTGTGTATTCATGTTATTTAAATGCTTTATATGCCACAGGCTGAGGGTTTCATCCTCTATAGAAACACACACCCTTCAACAGCAAACAGAAGACGTGAAGTCAGTGCTGGAATGTGTGTGTCCGTGAGGAACGCTCATGTGTCCAGAGCCAGACCCTCATTCTAAACAAGGAACGCTTTAACCCTTCCCAAACCTTCCCTGGACACACAAGACAACTCAAGATATTACAACTAAAGTTAAACTCAAAACACAGTAAGTTTAGAATATAGTCTCAGTTCAAACTGAGCCTTAGTTTATTTTGAAACACTCAAAGTTTTATTTTAGAATCATGTTTTAAGAATCAATCTTTTTTTAAATCAGTACTTTAGATTTATATGAATGTGCAGGGTGTATGGTTTAAGTTGTATGATAATAAAGTTAAATTCTACAGTTGATAAAGTTCTAAAAGTTTTAAAAGTCCATGTGGTGGCCAAAGTCTTAACAATGACCAGAATTCAAAGTTTGAAATAGTTTCAGATTTTAACCATAGTTTATTATAGTGAACGTGTAACTGTATAATTGGTAGATTCATTATTACAGTATTACCATAGTTTACAACAAATAGCTACCATGGTTAAGCTATGGTAACTAGTAAATGTGTGCTTACTATTGTTTTACTACATGTAAAACCATACTATGGTTAGTTAAACCAAAAGTTAACAAAGACAGTAAACATAAAAAAAAAACATATTGCATTTCTTAATTACATTCGACTTTTTTTACTTTTTCCATTTTTGTCAATCGTGTGAAATATTTATTTTGCAAACTGAAAACACGACGCATTTTACCAGGGTAAATAGCATTTTGCTGCGTAAATAATGCACCACACCACGGCGTCTCTGTGTGTTTGTTTAGTGTTTAGCAGTCATTGTGTGTTGCACGTACTCAATGAGCCAGTTTCACTGTTACTCAACACAAACAGTTTTTTCGTTGCAAATGCAAATCGCCAAAGTCCATGAAAACGAGCATCAGCGGGACGTGAGATGTAAGATGTGCCACTGCATGTCCTGAAGACAATGCGCGCGCTCGACTCACACCTCCTCCACCGCACACAAACACAATAGATGCGCGTTCATGTAGCTCCGCTCCGAGTGTTGCCAGGCGAACTTGCGACGCGGAAGACGTGACCTAAAACCCGATTGGCTGCGGGGTTGTGGGGGCGTGGCTTGCGTCAGAACGTATATAAGCGTGCGCTGAAAGGGTTGCGTCAGTGTTTTGCGGAGTTCTCTGCAGATGCACGCAGCAGTTGCACTTACATCGGATCGCGCTTGTCTTTGTTAGTTTACGGACTATAGAAAGTGCTGTGAATTCACCGGACACTCCTGATATACACTTCAGAGTTTAGGTAAGAACGGGGTTTGATGTTTTTAATGTTTTTTCATTGACGTTTCATTCAGATGTTGCAGCACAAAGCAACAACGCAACAGTGGACAAACAAACGATACCGTGTTTTCACGAAATGCCAGAGATTTGACTTAAACTGAGACTTTTGTTTGTTCCTTTTGTTGTTGCTTTCTCTTGTTAACCAGCTGCTGTTTGTGTCTTTAATAACATGAACCTGTTTTCTGTCCTCTACAGTGACTTTACATCCATCACGATTGCAGGAACAATGCAGGAACAACTCATTTCAAGCCTTCTGTCTGAAGATCCCAGCCTTCCATCCACCCCAACATCTGATGTCCCGTCCAAGCGTCTGTCCTGGAGCAGATTGCTTCAGAAGCTCCACAGCAGTCAGAGTCTGGACTCAGATTCAGACAATCACAGCAGCATGGATGACACGTCTGATACAGGTACATCCACATCCACATCTCATCTCATCTTCACACAAACGCTTCAAGCTACACAAGTTCTGGCCTTTAACACGCGTTCCTCTCTCGCAGGTTCCATATCGCTGTCAGAAACTGACCTGTTCTTCGATCCCACGGAGGAGGCGTTGTGCAAAGAAGTAGTCCAGCTCATCTCCGAGAACCTGACAGAAGCCAAAGACGGCGTATTGCACTGCTCCAAACTTCTCATCCCAGAGAAACTCCTGGAGCACATCGGCCAGGAGCTGGTTCATCTGTCCGTCAGCGAGCCCTGCGGCCTCCGGGGGGCGCTCATCGATCTGTGCGTTGAGCAGGGGGGCAATTGCGAGGCCGTGGGGCAGATAGCGGTGGACTCTTGCCTGGTGCCTACCTTTCATCTGACTCTGGTGCTCAGGCTGGACTCGAAGGGTCTCTGGCCTAAAATCCAGGGGCTTTTCACAGGCCGATCTCCAGCCTCGCCGGTGGTCAGACATGCACTTAAACTAAGCACTGGATTTCGAGTTATTAAACGAAAACTGTACAGCTCTGAAGAACTTCTCATTGAAGAATGTTAAGACTGACCGTCCCTTGTGGACCTCCATTAGTTTTTAAAATTGTGAAACGGTTTGGTCCTTTCTTATAAGGGGACTGAAGTTAAGATGTTGTGACTGTTGAAAGCAGTATGTTCATTTTAAACGCAACTTTAGGGTACATATGAAAGGACTAAAAAGACGATGTAATCCAGTATGTATGGTGTGTTCATTACGTGTTGAGGGATGCAGATGTTGCACTTTGAGTAGTGAGGCAATTGTGTTTTTTTTTTTTTTTTATTGAAACGTTTACCTCAGGTTTATGGAAACCAGATGTGGCAGCTATTTTACATGCAGTCGTGTAGCAAACGTCATGCGTTCCTTTGTGTTCGTCTTCATGCAAGTGTGTATTCACAGATATATTCAACAATGTGTCTGAATGTGACCATATGCCCTTAGATCAAACGAATGTTGTTTTCTTTTGAAGTGCATATGCCATGCATCATATTTATTTGATATTCAAATACAACGTGTACTGTTTTTGTATTTCTCATTTAAAGAAATGCAGAAAATAAATTATCTTTTGAAGAACATCTATGCTTGTTTGTATTTGGTGTATTAGAACATATAAAGAAACCTGTTACAATGATTATTCAAGATTGCAAAAAAAATCCCTTAACTAAAGACATTTTTGAGAATGCAGTTCTATGTAGTATTTTGCTCTGATTTGGACGGATGGATTCTTTAACGTGACCTCATCCTCAAACCATAATGATACAAAGAGTTTATTTGCGTGTAAAAAACGACACAATAAAAAAACATTTTTGAAAATAAAAAAAAACCCAGTTCTGTTTATGCAAATGAACTCTTCACATACGGATTACAAACATTTTCAGGTTTATGTATTTATTAGATTTATTTGGTCTCTAAAAGTTAATTTTAAGCAATTTTCCATAAATAATATTGCTACCATTGCCTTGATACCAAAAGTAAAATCTGGATCCTGAAGCAAAATCATTTGGGATGAGGTCTGGATTTGATGACATTGAAAAACTCTTGTCAGGAATTATTGACTGTTGAGGTGAAATTGTCGTCGTGTTTAACTGATATCTGCTGATCAATATTCTGAATGAAGCTTTAACCTTCAGTCAATCTCTTGTTTTAATTTCAAGTTTTGCTGCCTGTCAGGCGCTACGAACGTGCCGAAACGCATGATTCAGCTGCCAGTGCCATCAGCTGACATCCTGTGTGTAAAATACGGTTTACACCCCTCATGACAACGTCACACACACATGAGAAGCACATACAAGCTTTATTTCTATTCAGAGTGTCAGCGATGAAATATTTCCACTAAGTCATGTAGAATATAAAACTTCATATGAAATAAATAATCCTATGAGATCCTTCAATAAATAACACACGTACAACATTTACAGGAACTATTTCATCCATAAAATCTCTGCATAGATAAATCTCAAACATATAAATATAAATCATTCAAAAAGACATGATCGTCATCTAAATAAACTCAAATAAATATATGCAGATGCTTTCATTGAATCCACAGTCTATTGAGTGATGAGAAGACACATCTTTCATCCACAGGAATACAAAACTTACACACATTCATTCATTCATTCCTCTCTCTTCTGAAGTCCAGTGAAGCTCAATAGTTCTCAGGTCTGTTTAAAAACACATGTATTTATAATCTGTATGGCATTCTTCCATATTCCAGACTGCAGAGATTGTTTTTGGAACCTGTAGATGAACAATGAAATCTGAATATATGCATTATTTCAATGCTTGTACATGCGTTAAGGTAGATGATGTGAAGTAAACCCGAAGGTTTAATGTGGAGAGAGAGAGCGCCCTCACCAGGTAGTGCAGAGATGTTTCATCCGTGTAGAGACGCCTGAACGTCAGAGAGTCGAGAACAGCTCGGGGTTCCCATTCTCTGTGCCCGCCGGTATAAATCACTGTCCCCGAAATACCGCGCACGGTACAGCAATCCTTCCTCTGAAACACAAACACACACAACTCAACAATCACATTCATCACAAACAAATTGCAAAAGCTACAATTCAGAGAAGTTTTGTGAGACTTTCACAAGCTGTTCATCTCTAAACATCACAGTCCCCCGGCGTAGCTCTTAATGTCACTGGTGTATCATAGCGGCATTTGGTCCAAATGACGTCAAACGTGGATGTGTGAATGTGCACATGTGTGAGATTCAGCTGAATGAGTCAAATATGTGCAGAAGTTCAGGTCAGAGAGACGCTGATTCAGCTGATGAAGAGAAGAGACGTAACACACATCAAACCAGAATAAAGCAGCTTTCACTCACTCGCCACAAACACACAAGTGTTATTATTTCATTTAAGTCTCAGGTGTTTCTCTTCCAATTGCTCCGGAGAAACAAAAGAGAATGAAATTGTGATTGTGTAAATACATGAAGAGTCTGGAGGTGTACATGAATGTAGATTGTAGATGTAAAATAATCTGGATTTGCTGAGAAATGTTTGAGATCTTCAATAATATTGACTTTTGACTGCAGACGAGACAAATCTGAGCTCAGTTTGAAATCTCTTCTGAAACCCTGTGACTGTTTCACGAGACGCAGACGAGACGTAAGAGTTTTCATTTCATTTCAATGATGTCTATGAGAAAGAATGATGTTTTGTTCTTATGGCTTTCTCTCATTGGAACGATTGATCTGTATGAAACACGAGAGAGAAGCGCACATACTCTGTTGTTTCTCTTTCCAGCAGTTGTTTCTCAGGTTGGAGATGTAGTCGTCCTCCACGTTGCTCTCCACCTGCTTCAGACTCAATCCACTGAACTCCTGACTGAAGCGCTCGCTCACGTAATACGTCACGGCCAGATGTTCTGTCACACGCTTGTGTGTGTGTCCTGCTGACCTGCGTGTGACAGAGACCGACATGTCAACAACTCATCACCATGACTTACACCTGATTCTCATTACCCACAAAGCCAGTGTGATATTCTGGTCTGTATATATGAGAAGAATCACACACTTTAGCACAGTGTTCTCTGAACATAAATGAGAAGCTAATGTGATAGCAGGTCAGGCTCAAAGAGTAGAGGTCAGAGGTCACGAGCTCCATGCACACGGTGTGTGAGGACACGGCTGATCACGACTGTCCATTCAGATGAATAATCCAGGGTCAAAGGTTGAGAGGTCACAGATAGAATCTTCACTCGGCCAATCAGACGAGATCTCACGTGATTGACAGATCACATCTGCTGTACCGAGGAGTGAACACAGCACGTGTAATGCAAAATAAAGTAGAACGACCTGCTCTGTAAAACATTCTACACCCGCTGACACATAACAGATATGTTCAGAGACACACGCGTGTTCATCTGTTGACCGTGTCATGTAAGCGTTCAGCGTTATTGATCGCTCACAAGATCTTCACGTGCAGAATCAGCAGAAGAACACAGCACATCGATCCTCAAAGTCAAACAATACATATGAAGAGTTCATTTGCAAAAAACATAGAACTAATAATAATGAATTAAAGAACGTGCGTTTCTTTTTGTTATATCTGCAGTGTTCACAACAGGATCTAAACCTGATGATCATGAAAACATCTGACCCAATATACAGGAGGTCACATGTTTACTGTACTGTTGATCACAATCTGTCTATACATAAAAGAATTCAAATAATGTGATTTTATATGTGACCCTGCATGTGAAATTTAGGCTAAACTATCAAGATCTCATTTGAAGATAATGAGCCACAAAGTTTGATTTGAAGCATTAGTTTCACTACGATTTCAATGTTTGACATGACCGAGGCATCAAGATTATATTTTTACTGAATGTAGAAAATCACTGAAAATGACTTTAGCTGGGTTTTCACAGACAGGGTCATATATATCTATCTATCTATCATTAAACTATATATATTATTTACAGTGGATCTAAAAAGTCTACACACAGATTTTTGTCACGTAAAAAAAGATGAAATCAAGACGAATCATGTTCCACCTTTATTTGTTAAAAAGTAAATAACAATAAGAATCATTTAGGGGTAAAAATGAAAAGTTACAAATGTACAGCTTGCATACGTGTGCACATCCTTTAATAATGGAGATCGTGGCAGTGTTTAAACCAATCATATTCAGACTTAAGTTGAATTAATATACACCCGCCATCAATTTAAATCACAGATTAAAAAGTATGACTGTTCCTAAAGAATTTTTTCTGACATCACTCAGCAGATTCAATACCTTATTGCTGAAAAATATAAATCGGGTTACAAAAAAACACAGCACATCACCAAAATGACACCATGACCTCAAACCCATTGTGACAGAGTTAGAATGCTTTTGCAAGGAAGAACAGCAAAGTATCAAAAGTCAAGATGTGCAAAACTGATTGACCCATAAATACATGATGTGATCACATGTAAAGGTGCTAAGTATTAGTTTAGGGGTGTATACACTCATGCAACCTGGTTATTGTACAGTTTTGACTTTTCATTTTTACCCCCTAAATGATCCTTATTGTTATTCACTTTAATATATAGTTTGCAATTTTACAATTAAGTTTCCCACATGATTCATTTTGATTTTATTTTTTACATGACGAAAACCTGCAATTTTAATTTTGTGTAGAGTTTTTAGATCCACTGTGTATATGTGAGAATAGAGAGAGAAGTGAAGGACTTACGGTCTGAAGCTGAGACTGTAGGGCGGGTTAGTCACCATCATCTGACTCAATGCTGATACAATGACCAGAATGAGGATGGGCATCAACTGCATGAGAAGAGCAAGACCACCCTAAACACACACACATGCACGCACGCACACACGCACACACGCACACACACGCACACACACACACACACACACACACGTTTATAACTGCTCTGTTCAGAATCATCTCACTTCTGCCATCTACAGTTGTGTTCACAAAAAAACACACAACATTAAAATCTACATATTCTGACCTGACGTCTTGTGTTAAATTTGGTTCTTTGTAAACTAATATCGACGCAAATCAACTTGAAATGGGTGCTCGACCAAAAACGAATCACTTGAAAGCTACATACAAAATCGGCAGACCAAAGCTCCAAAAATATCGAAAGATCTGATGGAAGTCTGATGAAGAGCTACCCAAACACACTCAAGTGTTCATCTTGATCAGATGTTAAAGATGTTTCTCACCCCTCTGTGTTCTCCACGCTCGCCCTGGTGCTGGTTATACCGCATTCTTCCATTACTGTACATATGAACATTACCTGATGAAAACAATACATACATTATGATAATGAGTGAGTTAAGACACTTCTGATGCCTTTTAGATACACACAGCCACACTTTACATATACTATTCACCATCCCAACAAGCTTTACACACACACACTCACTCACTGGTAGGGAATCCTCCTCCGAAGAACATATTAAAGAGATCTTCAGGTGAGATATCAGCCTCAAAGTGTGTGTTTGTATGACCGGATCTGCCCACGCTGCTTCTCTCTTCACCAAACTGATCATACTGCCGTCTCTTATCCACATTAGATAAAACTGCATACGCATTTCCTATGGCTACACACAACAACACATTATACAGTCACAGGATACACAAGTAAACAATTGTTTTGAAAGAAAGAATGCACTGTACCTTTAAATGCCTCGGTCGCCCCCGGAGCGTGATTCTTATCAGGGTGAAACTTTAACGCCAGTTTTCTGTACGCTTTCTTGAGATCTTCTTCTGAAGCGTCTTTCTGCACTCCAAGAATCTCGTAGTAGTTCTTGCATTGCTTTATTCTGACACACAAACATTTCTTAAGAACTTAAGGCAATATCGTGTAAATATAAGTGAATCTGATCTGCACATGGAATAATTCAGACATTTATCACATGTTATGATATCAGAAACATATAAAGGATCGTGCAGTTTCGTTATTTACAATTTGTCTCATTTTTGATGTTTTCCAGAGTCTTTTTCAAAAGTCTTACTTGCTGTATTTTGGACATTTCATACTGGAGATAAAGTTCAATTGGGTTCTTAAAGTTAAAGTGGGCTTTCATAGTACAGTAAACTCCTTATTTCAAAAGATCAAGAAAGATTTGACTGCTCATCTAAGCCCTTAGGAGAAAGAAGCACACTACAGATGTAAAATAACGTAAGAAAATGTATCATTTCTGTAAGAAACTAACTTGACTTCTATGTGCAACAGAGAAAATGAGTAAATTAAAGGAGTCAAACTGTTATCAAACATCATGAAGATGAATCACAGCTCGTACCTTCGGACAGCTTCGGCCTGCTCGGATGTGTATGATTTGGAGTCTGAGCTCTTGCCTCCAGGAGCTGTGACCCCAGAACAGCGCTGACGTGTTTCTGTACCATCAGAAGTCTCTGTAGAGCTGCTCTGAGATCTGCTGTCACCGCTCTGATTCAGAATCTCCAACAACTCTAAACACATCACAATATACAGACATTATATTCACATGCATGCTGGAATCCAAAACACAGTGATTTAAATGTACACATCATTTATAGTTTGTGTGCTCTCTGGGAATTGAACCCATGACATTTGTGTTGCTAACGCAATGCATTAATTCAGATATAATTTGGCATGATGGGGACATAAATAACGTGATGTGATACAATAGTTACATGAGCAGTGAAGCACACACATGATAAATGTGTGTTTATATAAAGGTACCGCAATGAATTCGAACAAATTTCAGAAAACACGTCACTTTGTCTGATTCTCTTCACAAATATAAATGCACAGCAAATATAAGCAATAATGCGCTTGAGATAAGCTCTAGAAGAGGGATAGAGGGCCTGTATTAGCCCGGGTTCAGTGTGCTCACCCTGCGCTCTGCGCGTCGGGAAAAGACGCTGCGCTTTCTCCAGGAACCGGCGCGCTCTCTCCGGCTGCGCGCTCTCCAGCGCTCCAAGCGCGATCTCGATACACCTCTCCGCTTCATCCTTGTTCACTTCCATACTGACAAACTTACAAACGCCAGATGATAAAATAAATACACAGACACGACACCATTGAGCGGCGAACGCTGACAGACAGACGATAACCGTAAAGCGTTTGTTATGAGACGTGCACGAGTTCTTCCTGCTGGGGCGCGCGGCGGCCCAAGCAGCTGATTCGCCACAGAGACTCACTTACTCAAGTCTCTCGGTGTTGTTTGCATTAATGTAGACAGTCATTTAAATTTATTCATTTCAAGAATTAGTATCTGATATACAATTAGAAATCCACAGCACAAATCTTAAGTTCATCTTAAACTAAGTGGCATCATAAAAGTGGCTAGTTTTCAATTGTTGAAGCTTTACAAAAAAAAATTATATATATTAAAAAAACAAGAAAATTAACAACATGACATTATTATAAAGCAAATGGTATTACTGGAATTTCAACATGATGGCAGTGGCAAAGTTAAAAGCCATTAAAACACGAAGAATTCAAATAAGAGCGTTGTACAATTTGTATTGAATAATTATTTAGACTCAGTATAATTTGATTGTATATTAATTATGTTTTCAATATATTACACCAATATTTTATATATTTAGCTTAATTTTGGTTCAGTTATTACTGGCCTTTTAGTTTAAAAAAAAAAATATTTTATAAGGTATAATCTAAATACTCAAACTTAAATTATTATATATTATATGATTTTGTATGATTCAATATTATTATCAAGTAATTAAATCATACCGGATAAATCATAAGACAATTTCCGGGTCAGTAACTCCGCCCATGTTAAGCTCTAGTTTGAGGTTCGTCTTTTCCAGCAGTTTCTCGTTTCTAATCACAAACACGAGGCGATGAATGATGACGTGTCCTTAGAACGCACCTAACTATTTTTTATTTGCTTAACAAGAAGATACAAAATACCAGGTAAACAATAAGAAAAATCTTAATAACATCCAAATAGCAGCATAACAAAAATAAGCAAAATAAAACATACATTTTAAAATTTTACGCATAAACAAAAACGCACCTAACTAACGGGAGCATTCAACTCTAATAACTGCAAAAACAGCAGAGAAATTATAGAAATATCCTCATTATATAATTACATTAATTTAATATATTCATCAAAGATGTAAACATGCATTTACTAAATTAAACAACAGCACAATGTGTCATACATGATGTGATCATACTTCATGACGCATACGTGCGCGTTAAAGCACAAAATGTGATCACAAAACTAAATGCATCTGTATGAGAACGTGACGATTATTTTTATTTTAAAGAGTATTAATATGATATTCAATAGGGTTTTACTTGAAAACGCACTCAAGATGGCGCTGTAGATCACGTTACCACTGCGAACAATGATTCTGTTTACTTCCTGTTATGATGGTATGCTGTATGTAATTATTTGCAACACAGTATTTCTTTCACATTTGTAGAGTATGTTACTTGTAGATGCTTCAGCTTCACATGGTCTATTAATAAGTCTTTATGTAAACAGTGAAATTTGTGCAAATCTGTAAAACTGTGGTCGTATGAACTCTGTAAGGTGCCCGCCAAGGGCTCAACAAACTCGATTTAATCTGTGACGATCAGCAAGTGCTACATCGTCATGAAATTGTATTATTTGCATGTGTTTGAATTATTATGTGCTTTAATATTCAAGTGCAAAAATATGTGAAAGAAAACTCAATTGGGTCTTGTGAGCCAAAAAATAAGGCATCACATGTTTAAAGTTTGAAAGTATTTTATCAACAACTCTAGATGACTTGATCTCTTCACGTAGTCCTCGCTTACAGAAAGGTTGGAGACCCCTGATCTAAAAGCATCTACAGTCACTGATGGTGAGACTAGAGCAAAAGTCCAAATGATGTCACTCATGTCAACATCATTGATTATCTAAATAAGATGATCTGATCTGAATCAGATATAACAGTATCATTCTCTTTATATCGGGTTTGTCCGGAGGGAACCGGGTGCAGTTATCTGTGACACACCTGCTGATTATCTGAAACAAGATGAGATGTCAAAATAATTCTCAATTAAACTCAATTCTGTGAGAGGAAATATAGGTCGATATGAAACGATAGAGATAATAGAGAAATTCTATCACTCAAAGTTGAACACTGCTAAAGTTAAAATGAGAGATGCAAAACATGTAAGCGTGATTCATTTCCTTTCATGCAAGGGAATATCTTTTAAAATCTTATAATCATAAGGGAATTGATATAGAATCTTTATTACCTTCAAAGGTTCGGTTATATTGAGTTGTTTTGTACAATAAACACTAAATCTTTGGTGTAGTATATGGCACAAGGGAAACATTTGAGATTGTTTGCTTTGAATCATCTCTGACAGCATCTAAATTGGTGGTAGTTTGTTTTATAATACACAAGCATTATCACACAGTGTATTGATCATATGATTTGAAGATAAATAAAGGTCTTCCACAACATCTCCTATTGTAGAAATTAAACTAAATATAAATACAAAGATGATAGATAAATCCAAATAAAATAAAAACGAATAGTATATCTCAAAACACAAACAGAGGTTATAAAGAACTGCATTCTGTCTTAGACATCTGAGGAATTTCTCATAAACCTGAGAGAATGAATGTGGGAAGAGATATGTATTCCTGTTGAGAACTTCCGTGAATACTGTAGGGTTATGGAAGCTTCCCAAAATCTATCAAAAAACTGAAATTGTCCCATTTTGATAAAGTAGTGAACTTATGCAAGATGGATGTTGAAACAGTGGAACATTTCATTGTGTAATTTGGCACATTCCTTCTGGAATGATGTGTTTGAATGGATTAACCACCTGCTGACATTATCAAGAGAAATTGGTCAAGTTTGGCTTTTTAATCACAGACAAAAATGAATAATTTACTTTAGATGCTCAACTTTTATTTACACAAATGTACATTTTCATTCGCTATTGCAATATTTTGGTTTTCTAATGTTATTTAGAAAATGTATGTTTTTAAATAAACAACCAACAATACATTTCATGTCATTATTATAGTACAAAAATGATACCATTATAATTTATGATCGTCGTATTTTTATTTTGTAATGTTTTGTTCAGTCACAGTGTAATATTTGTGAGATGAAGAAACTCGCTCGTGATTGGTTCCTGAGCAGATCCTCCTCACCGGTGGGGTGAGTTTTCAGTATAAAGGAACCAGAGAAGCTCCGGTGAAGTTCGGTGAAATTCGGCTCTTCGGATGCTGGCGAACATCAGATGAACATTAGCCAATGACAGCTGTGCAGGGAGGTGGCATCAAACTCTTTGACCAATCACAACGCGATATTTCTGGCGTCCTGCGCGAGAGCACAGCGCATCACTATAGCATCTGCGTGCGTGTTGAGTTTGTGCTTTAAATCGTCCTACTATCGTCGCGAGTTCAACTAAAACGCGTTGTTTTATTCGTCTGTACTGTTATCAGCCTTGAATTGAAACCCAGCACAGCTGCAGTGGAAACAAACGGGTGAGTGTTTTGTTGCTCGAAAAGCAAATGCGTGATGACGCGCAATAATGTTTCTGCGTTGTGACCTGCTTTACTGTTGCTTTACTGAGACACTGACATGCTGTGATCGTGACCTGATGATTGTGGTAAAATAACAAGTGTGTGTCTCTGTTTGTGTCGCAGTTATTGTTATGTCAGACGCAGATGTCACGTCACGTGCAGTCAGGCACTCGGTGGAGGATGAGTTTGATCACACGTATAAGGAGAAAGTGGGCCCGAAGCCTCCCATGACTATAGTGTGGAGAAATATCATCCTCATGAGTTTACTGCACACTGGAGCTGTGTACGGACTCTTCCTCATTCCATCTGCTCAACCACTCACACTGCTGTGGGGTAAATATACGCACGCACGCACGCACGCACGCACTGGTTTAAACTCAGTATAATGTTGGATTGTTTTACATGTTCATGACTTTAGACTGGATTCAAAAGTTATTTTAGGCAGTCTGTGTCCTGATGATGATGATGATGTCATGTGTGTGTCTCTCCAGCGCTGCTTTGTTTCGTGTTGAGCGCTCTGGGCATCACGGCAGGTGCACACAGACTCTGGAGTCACAGATCATACAGAGCGTCTTTACCGCTCCGGATCTTTCTTACCACATGTAACTCCATGGCCTTCCAGGTACTGAACTCGGCACGAAGATCTGAGACTGAGCAAGAATCTCAATGACATTTTTCACTCTTAGGAAAAATATTTGTAAAAAAGTAATTTTAGATGTTAAAATACAGAAAAAAGAACGCATAATATCAGTTGTTCAGCGTTTGTGGTCACGCTTCTGACGTTCTCATCTCCTGCCGTAGAACGACATCTACGAATGGGCTCGCGATCATCGCGTTCACCACAAATACTCCGAGACGGACGCCGACCCTCACAACGCTGTACGGGGCTTTTTCTTCGCTCACATCGGCTGGCTGCTGGTACGGAAACACCCGGACGTCATTGAGAAGGGACGCAAGCTGGAGCTCAGCGATCTGATGGCAGATAAAGTCGTGATGTTTCAGAGGAGGTCAGTATGAGCGTCATGAGCTCCAGTGAGTCTTGAATGTCTCTTTCTCATTCTCTCTCTCTCTCTCTCTCTTCTGTCTCAGGTACTACAAACCTCTGGTGCTGTTCATGTGTTTCATCGTCCCTATGGCTGTGCCGTGTTACCTGTGGGGCGAGTCGCTGTGGGTGGCGTATTTCATCCCTGCGCTCCTCAGATACACGCTGGCGTTAAACGCCACATGGCTGGTAAACAGCGCTGCACACATGTGGGGGAACCGGCCGTATGACGGCAACATCAACCCCAGAGAGAACCGCTTCGTCACCTTCAGCGCTATAGGTGCGTATGACACGCACTCTTTTTAAACACGCGTTCACACAAAGCACGTAAACATCATCGATGTACACAAAGGTAAATGCATGAAGGAAATATTGTGGTAAAATACGTTTGTATTCTGATGCTTTGTTTCTCAGGCGAGGGCTTCCATAATTACCACCACACGTTTCCATACGACTACGCCACCAGCGAGTACGGCTGGAAGATCAACCTGACCACCTGCTTCATTGACCTCATGTGTTTTCTGGGACTGGCGAGTCAACGCAAGCGTGTGTCTAAAGAGGTGGTGATGGCACGGGTTCAGCGCACCGGAGATGGCAGTCACAGGAACGGCTAAACTCGACGTCTACATCCCCCCCCAAAAACGCCCACCTGAAGATAAAAGGACGTCCAGGCCTGTGTCCTGTGACGGGGTTTGACAGAGATGAAGCCTCCGCTGGGTTCCTGCTCTGGATGCCAAATATTCCCCCCCTGTCCAGCCCGTGAGGCTTTAATTCTGGGATCATCAGTTTGTGTTGCTTTTGTTTTTGATAATAATTCTCCGCTTTCTCTCGACCGCATTTTTTTTTTGGATGTCCCAGGACTCTCACAGCACAAGAAACAGGTCGACAGCCTCACAGTTTTTGGCCTTTTACCAAATTGAATTGTGCAATGCTGGAGAAATTCAAGCGATTGAGATGTTTACTGTCTGCACCTTACTGTATTTGATCGAAATTAAAGTAGACCAAATGCTGCCCTCTTTTTGATGCGTCATAAGTTGCCAACTTTTGTATTGTTGTCATGATTGCACAAATTGTTGGAGTTTCTGAGGAATATTTGAAGAGTTAAAATGATTCTGTGTGTGCGTGCGTGTTCACAGGTTTGTAATTCTCTTTGGTATTAACACGACTTAAAATGAATTGAATGACAAACACACACTTACTGTGAATTCATTTATTAACTATTTCAAAAAGACACTGAAGATTCTGTTGTTAAATTATTTGCTTTTGTATGTATTTAATTTAATTGAGCAAGAAAATCCTTGTTTTTGACGTCTTTGGTTTCATTATCATCTTCTAGATATGGACTCCAGCGCTAGTGAACGCATGCTGTGTTATTAGGAAACTCTTTTCTAATACCAATAATAAAGACAGACGTGTCTGTCAAATATATTTCTAAATGGATTTACAGTAATGATAACAATGCCGTGTGTTCTGATGCCAAAACCGATGGTGTTGCATGCAGAGAGTGAACAGGAACAGCCGTTCACCTCGTATGTTTCTATAAAGACACCAATATTTTTGACAGGTTGCTTGTGTTTAAATAGTTTAGCACTTATTTGGTTTGTAAGTGTTTCTATATTGAGTGTGTGACTCTCACACGGGATCAATTCTGCCTTATTTTCACTCGGACACTTTGAATCAGAGACGTTTGGGATATTTTTCAAGCTCTAGGAGGCTCAGGCCTTCACGTCTGAAAACTAATGTGATGTTTCTGTTTGTGATAACAGTCTGTGCTAGTAAATAGACTTTTGTTTCATAATAACTGAAAATAAAGTGTTAAGCGAAGAGTCTTTAAACTTTCTGTCCTGTGTGTGAATTTATTACAAATATTTTTCTAAACTAAAAAAATTTAAATTCAATTCTGTCATGAGTAGCCTGTAAAAATCATCCCCAAGATACGTGAACGTTATATCGAGACTCATATTTCAATAAATTATTATAAAAGCTCTTAATAAAACTTTGACTACAATGATTGGGGAATGTCGATAAAATATAGTGAAACAAAAAACGAAATGATTATTAAATATGAACTCTAGTAACACCACGCACGCACGCACGCACGCACGCACGCACACACACGAGTACGTCACACGACCGCAAAGTTAAGAGTTAACATCCCGGGAATTTCAACAGCAGATCAGCGTGAGCCAATCAACTGCGCCGTATGACTCATGTTGACCAATCAGCGAGCGGATCTCAACTGCTGAAACTCAAGTATGTTTTCAGTAAACTAAAATGCGTGTCTCAAATAAACCACCTTGTTTAGATACAGCTGTCATATCTGAGTCATATTTAAATAATTAAAATAAAATATATAAATCATTCTCACGTCACGTGTAATTTCCTCTGTTGAGTTAAATAAACGGACTCGACAGATAACACGTTTGTTTTATTGGGCTGTCGCAGTGTGTTCAACACCTTTAACTTGCTTAAATAAATACACATTAGCAGAAGATTTTGTAGTTGATGTAAACAGGAAAATATTATGATCATTATTCATGTGCAAGATTTATATGAAACTGTTAAATAAAGAGAAATATTAAAGCTGTTGATGAACAGTTAACGGCTCATGTGCGCCCTCTAGAGGATAAACTCAAGCACATCAATGACTGTTTCACTGTTTATGTTTCATAAAAACATTTTTACAAAGCATAAAAATCAATGAAAAGCATCATGGCTTTCTGACTCTCTCATTTCCAAACCCAATACATCCTGACCTTTGACCTAAGGGATTGTGTCATACAGGTGGCCAGGGGTCAGAATCAGAATGTATTACACTTCTATCCTGTAAGCGTCTATTTAACAGTCAACATGACATCAGTATTGATTCATGCACATTACTGATCTAAATGTGAATGATTTATCAGTGAACATTAGTCCAAAGAATAAAAATGTTTATTTTTTATTAAAACATAACTTAAACATAACATGACACCGATATTTCTTAGATCCAATCCAAACAGCATAGACACGCCATTAAATCCCCAAAATAAACTCAAGCCATGAAGTCTCAGAAATACATCCGTTTAAAGAAATCATGTATTACTAATGTTGTTTCATGTCGACTTTGGGGAATTTTATTCAGATCAGCATGATGAAATTGTTTCATAAATCTTTTAGCACTTTGACACTGAATTAAACAGAGATTTGAAGTAAAACAGTGACACATTCAGCATTTATGAAAGCAGATCTGCATATAAACATTTTTCAGCCTCACGATGGACACAAACAGATGTGAAGATTATTAGAAGCGCTAATATTTCAACAATATTTTCTTTTACTGGACATATTTCACCCTAAAATCAATTGAGCATATTTATTACGAAAACCAAACCTATTTTTAGAACTTTTAAGACTTTTGCATTTTGACATTCTCAAATAACAAATCATTTATTATTTAATGTATTTACACATCTGCCTTTATGCTTGTTTATTTGACTCATCATTGAGAACAATGAAAGAGTAATAATGAAGATTTGGGGATGGTGCTTAACAGTAATGTCCAAAACTCACAAGGGCTCTAAACATTAGCTTCATGTTCCTCATGCGTAAGTAAATGCATTATTTGCTTGATTTTGGAGTGAAAGTGGCAGAATTCATCTCATTTCGACTGAACATTTTTGAATCTTTTGCGTTTCCATCTATATAAACATCAGGACTCATTCATGTCAAAATGTTTTTAAGATCTGTATGAGTGTGTGTTGAAGAACATCTGGACAAACCAAGCAAGTGCAATATTAAGACATCTGACACACACCAAACCTCCTTTTCAACCCCCCCCAAAAAAAGCAGAATTTATCGTTCAACCATGAACCTCGTCCACTAACATCAATCACGACTGAACTATAGACAGCATCTCTCCGAGAGCAGAGAACGTTCTGCAGCACAAAAACATCGGACCACATTCCTCAAACATCAGCAGAATGAATAAACCCTTCAGAAAACCAGTTTATGTCAGAATGATTTTATGATGCAGAAATAGTTTTTATGAATGAGGCTGATAGAAAACAGCAAACACATCAGAAGTAAACCAGCGCTATACAGTGAAAAATTAACTGTGTATTCGTTCTTACAGACGCGTGTGTTTGATGATGACGCTGGTGTCAGACGGCCAGTTTATTTGCGATGGTCATGAGCACTTTGAGAACGGGCATGAACGCTGAAATCTCGCTGAAGTTACTGCTGCTCACCACCTGCGTGTGGACCTCCAGACCCTGCGGATAGTTCCGGGCGGCGACGCAGCGGGCGATCTCGTGCAGGCCGGCGAGGATGCTGGGTGATAGCTGATGGGTGAACAAACACGTCAGGTGTTATTCACTGAATGTCTGAGCTGTGTGAAGTTAAACTCTTACCGTCTGATCTCTCAGTTTGTCATAAAGACTCTCCAGACGCTTCGAGGCATCGTCTAGTTTTCTCTTTGTTTGCTGTAGGAGAAAATAAAGAAATAAATGAAAACAAAACAAAAAACCACAAAACTTAGTGTGTGTGTTTCGTGCAGCGTTGACTTTCAAAAATCGAAAAGTTTTGTGCCACGAATCTTTGCCAAATGCAGAGATAAGCTTTATATTATTGCATCAAGTGTGTTAACAGAAGCAGTCGATCAGATTACAGCTTGCCAGATTCACAAACATCCTGCCAGTTTTGTGTAACACGCATCAGACAGTGAATGAACCCAGAGATATTGCATAAAGCTGTTTTTTTAAAAGCATTTTTAATGACTCTATTAGGACCGTTTTTAATGTTTTACACAGTTAATAAAGCTGTGTGTTCTTATTATGGACGTGTACACATGAACTATGAGCAGTTTGTTTAAACATCCACCGATGTTCCTGTGCGAGATGTTGATGTTTTATATGATTGTCTGATGATTGGTGAAGGAGTTACCGGATCTGTGGCGGACAGCTGACAGCGCTGCACCAGACTGCTGAAGGTGCTCTTCAGTATCATGTGTTCGGCTGGAATATCTTTCTGCTCCACACGCTCGGCCGGAAGCTGACGCAAAGACTGAACCACACACACAAACATACACATCATATACTGTGAGACTCCATCATGAGACGTGCGTGAGATGCCGTTCTGTCACCTGTATGCCGCTGGGCTCCTGAGGGGCTCCGGGCGGCACCTGGACTCGATCTACAGGAGCTTCTACAGGAAAACCCATGACAGGAGCCGTGATGGGGGCAGGAGGAGTGTAGTTCTCTGGTAGCTGTAACACAAACACACCGATTCAGAGCGTCTGTGACAGAACTGCTGCTCATTTAAACAATACTCTACTACATTAATGTACACAAGACGTGAGTACTGATGTAGATTGACATAAACAAACATAAAGACCTTCTGCTTCCGTGAAGCTGCGCGTACAGCTGGAGGGTCATTCCACCCGTCCTGAACACCTGAGAGAGAAAATATTCATATCATATGCATGATGTCGATTTATATCATACGCATTCATTACATAACACATATTCAAAGGTCCATAAGGAGACCTAACAACGTATTTGGACCCTTAAGTCACATTGAAATAAACTATTAGAATAAGTGATTTCTTTTAATGCTGTATTAAACTGTACGCAAAACGTTTGCAAATCAACTTGATACCGGCATAAAAGCTTAGAAAATAGTTAGTTTTGAGAAAAGCTTCAGCTTATTTTTTTTACCATTCATCTATATTGTAGACATATCATGTCACATCCACGAATCAGCGTTTAGAAATTATTTTACCCAAAATCCTCATTGAGAAGTGAGAACACACGGCCGGCCAGAAGCTGAATCTGAGAGCTAATACTTAAACAACTTTAATGAAACTTATGAGGACTAGTTTAATAAACATTATGGGGTGGTTTTCCAGACAGGGATCAGACTAGTCCTAGACTAAAAGAAATGTCCAAACCGAAAACAACTTACATATCTCAAAATACATCCGTGCCTCTGTGTTGTCTTAAAATGCACACGAATAATGTTTTTAGTAAGGTTTGTTTGTTAAAACGACTTAAATTTCCCAATGAAACTAAGGCCTAGTCCAGGTTTAAACTAATCCCTGTCTAGAAAACCACCCCAATAAATTATATCCACTAAATAAATCAAATGCAGAAAGCTTGTGCGACGAGCTCAATATATATAAACTATTATGCAAACACACACACACTTCCTGTCACCTTCCTCATCTCTGTGATGTGTCAGCCATGGCATGTGTCCTGCAAATCAAATCATTATAAAAACGTTCCAGTTACACGTCATACAAGAGCTGTGATGTGAAGCACCTGTCAGCAGGTGTGTGTGTTACCTGTGGGTGGAGGAGGGACAGCAGCAGAGCTGAAGCTCTTAGCCCCCGGAGCACCCGGACCGCCCTGCGGATACCCCAAACCTAAAGGTGGATACGCCCCGCTGGGAGGGGGAGCGGGTCCACGCGAGTGCGGAGCTGCTGGAAACACGGGCGCTCCCCCGGGCAGAGAGGTGGGAGATATGAATCCTGGAGCTGGTGGGGCGGCTCTCATCGGGCCTGGCATCAGGGGTCCTGGTGGAGAGGAAGGGGCTGACAGACCGGAGGGGGGCAACGGTGGCATGAAACCAACAGAAGCTCCTAGAGGCCCTGACTGAAATGGGAACGGCTGAGAGGGGCGGAAACCTGCAGGATTATAGAGAACAAATGTTTTAAGTTTGAAATGGACAGATGATCTGTTTTTGCTGATCGCTCACTGATGGGTACCTGGCGCTGTGGTGGGGTGTTGTGGGTACGCTGGTCTCAGAGATGGTCGTGGCACTCCAGCGCGGGCAGAATCAGGAATCTGCTGAGGGGTAAAGAGACGGTGAGGGGGCACTGAGGGTGTGTACTGTCCCTGGACACAAGACACAATAAAACACAACATGATGACAGAAAACACTTCACTGATATCATGTGAACAGAATGAATAATTTAATAAAAAGTAACAAAGACAAACATGATTTTGATGAATAGTGAATAAAGGTTCTGGTTGTATAATGTAAATCAGAAGCATTCTGGGGGAGATGACCTCGTGTAAACAGCAAACACACTGTACACTGTACACCAGCTTCAGCTTACACAATAAACTGCACAAGGCCATCAGAAAGCAAATAAACTGTCAGCGTGATCATATAATCATCAGAGATTTATATCAAAGTCCCTGATGATTACACAAAACCCTGGAACACCTGGAGCACACATGGACATCTGAGTCCAGACATCAGCTTCTCACTGTTGAGAGTGTGTGTGTGTGTGTGTGTGTGTTGAGTCTCATCTGTGTGTGTGTGTGTGTGTGTGTGTGTGTGTGTGTGTGTGTTGAGTCTCATCTGTGTGTGTGTGTGTGTGTGTGTGTGTTGAATCTCATCTGTGTGTGTGTGTGTTGAGTCTCATCTGTGTGTGTGAGTGTGTTGAGTCTCATCTGTGTGTGTGTGTGTGTGTGTGAGTCTCATCTGTGTGTGTGTGTGTTGAGTCTCATCTGTGTGTGTGTGTGTGTGTGTCTCATCTGTGTGTGTGTGTGTGTGTGTGCGTGAGTCTCATCTGTGTGTGTGTGTGTGTGTGTGTGTGTGTTGAGTCTCATCTGTGTGTGTGTGTGTGTGTGTGTTGAGTCTCATCTGTGTGTGTGTGTGTGTGTGTGTTGAGTCTCATTTGTGTGTGTGTGTGTGTGTGTGTTGAGTCTCATCTGTGTGTGTGTGTGTGTGTGTGTGTGTGTGAGTCTCATCTCTGTGTGTGTGTGTGTGTGTGTGTGTGTGTGTGTGTGTGAGTCTCATCTCTGTGTGTGTGTGTGTGTGTGTGTGTGTGAGTCTCATCTCTGTGTGTGTGTGTGTGTGTGTGTGTGTGTGTGTGTGTGTGAGTCTCATCTGTGTGTGTGTGTGTGTGTGTGTGCGTGAGTCTCATCTGTGTGTGTGTGTGTGTGTGTGTGTGTGTGTGTGTGTGTGTGTGTGTGTGTTGAGTCTCATCTGTGTGTGTGTGTGTGTGTGTGTGTGTTGAGTCTCATCTGTGTGTGTGTGTGTGTGTGTGTGTGTGTGTGTGTGTGTGTGTGTGTGTGTGTGTGTTGAGTCTCACCTGTGTGTGTGTCATGGCTGCTGAAGGTGTGTGTGTGTGTGTGTGTGTGTCGAGTCTCACCTGTGTGTGTGTGTGTGTGTGTGTGTGTGTGTGTGTTGAGTCACACCTGTGTGTGTGTCATGGCTGCTGAAGGTGTGTGTGTGTGTTGAGTCTCACATGTGTGTGTGTGTGTGTTGAGTCTCACCTGTGTGTGTGTCATGGCTGCTGAAGGTGTGTGTGTGTGTGTGTTGAGTCTCACCTGTGTGTGTGTGTGTGTGTGTGTGTTGAGTCTCATCTGTGTGTGTGTGTGTGTGTGTGTGTGTGTTGAGTCTCACCTGTGTGTGTGTCATGGCTGCTGAAGGTGTGTGTGTGTGTGTGTGTGTGTGTGTGTGTTGAGTCTCACCTGTGTGTGTGTCATGGCTGCTGAAGGTGTGTGTGTGTTTGTGATGACTGATGGTTTGGCTCCTCCTGCTGGTGCTGATGGTTGTTGTCTCTGCAGTTTCTCACCCTTAGCATGAAACAGTCTGTCTCTCAACATCCTAACACCAGGCTGGAACACAATCACACACACAATCACCCATATAAATATACACACATTTACACGACTGTGTTACAACTAGATTTGTGCAGTTTTTTGTGTATTAAACAATGCAATATGTTTTGGGCAGGTGTTGTGATGATTATTGTATAGTTATTTAATTTCTTTTGTGACGTGTGTGTGTGTGTTATACCTGGTCGGAGGTGTCAGGCAGGTAACTGAGCGCTGTGCTCAAACTGCCCTGTGATGCCAGAATGCTGGCGTACTGGATGAGTTTCTCCGTCAACACTGAGCTCTGAACACAAACCTCACCACTGCGCAAACGCTCGATTGATTTACGCAAGATCATCACCTTCTCCACCAGATCCTGAACACACGCGAACACAGACGTCAGGATATGACATCGCACATGATGTGAAACACACAGACGACAGGATATGAAAGTGTGTGTGTGACCTCGAGTGTGAGAGGAGAGGAACAATCTCTTTGTAACGTCCAACACTCCACCAGACGCTCAATGTTTCCAGAGCAGATATAACACAGACACGCCTGCAGACACCGCTTCTCTGTGCCTTCGGTCTCCAGACGAGAGCCAAGAGTATCTACACACACACACACACACACACACACACTTCAGACTCTTTAATCTGATTGGATGAGCTGTGAAGCAGAAGAAGAATGAACTCGTGTCATCTCACCGCACAGAAGTGCAAACTCTTCCGGGTTGGCATATGTGAGCAGGGCTGCTAACGCCTCCTTCCAGTTGTCCAGCTCACAGGTCTGAACGATATCACACCAGTTCTGCGTCACCACCGATGAGATCAACTGAACACACAACACATCTATAACTCACATGTCTCTATCAATAACAACAGTCACAGTTCTGACATCCTGATGACCGATACCATTGAGATGCTGTTGGTTTGCCGGTTCAGGTACTGCTGCTGGGTCTTCTTCAGTAGCTCCTCCCCTCCGCTGATTGACAGGAGGATGGCCTCGGCGAAACGGCCGTCATTTAAGCACAGATCCACGGCTCCCTCGAAATTCCCCACCAGCAGAGCCTGACTGATCAAACCGTCCGTGTCTACACAACACACACAACAGCAGCGTTAACGTGCCGAATGGACAACATTCATCATCAAGGATCCGCGTGTAACACGCTCACCTGAGGACACAGGGATGCGATACGATTCTTTCTCTTTCTTCGGAAGATGAGCAAAGAAATCGGCAGGTGAATCATCTCCTGCGACGGCCGGCTCATCTGCCATCTGATTGGATGAGAGGGACAACGATGTCATCTTTAAGCACTGGGAGTGAACGGAAAGGAGTGATGCACGTGTGCAGTCGGAACCGACCTGATCAGAGAGAGTCTGCATCTTTTCAGCCAACGCGTTCACATCTAAACCGTTGGGCTGCGGGTTTCTCCCCAGACACGCAGAGATCTGAAGAAAACACACACAACACTACAGTCTCACATTTAAAACATCAGATCACAAAATATGTCTTGAATAAGACACCGGACCTTCTTCTGGAGCTCATCTTTACTGAAACCCAACAACTTCAAGAACTTCACGCGAGCTTCATCTTCAAAATTCACCTGTTCGAAACACACACAGCAGAATGACTTTACAGATCAACAAGCAGGATCTCATACATTCAACAAGCCTTTGAGATCTCATGAAGAACACGTACCATGAGAAATCTCCAGATGTCCTGCTCGGCGTCTGAAGGTGCGCTCAACATCTTCTTCTGACAGTAGCTGGAGAAACATCCGGACTGTAGAGCGGCCTGCAGCTCAGCCGAGCGCTCCAGAAACTCCGTCTCTGTGGTCACCTGACTGACGTACACGTGCAGAGGGACCGGCTGGGTCGACTGCTGTTGTTTCGGGTTCTCGAACGTTACAAGTCTTCCACCGAACTAAAAAAACCCAGGAATGTCAGAGCTCATGCGATACGTACAGGACGTGTGGTTCAGCGAGATACTCACGGCGAATGAAGCGCCGACGGGTCTCCGCACCCACTTGGGCGGCTTCTTCAGTGGAGGGATGATGGTGGTCTCTACTGTGGGCTGAGGGATCTGGAGAAGTGGAAGAGTCTGACCCGTTCCAAATGGGTCGTTGGTGTCAAATGAAGCCGAGATCTGGAGAAATTGAGTTTATCGTTGAAAACACCAGGACAAAATCTTATTAACATATAAAGGGATAGTTCACCCAAAAATGATGTTTCTCACTCCAAACCTGTATGAGTTTCTTTCTTCTTCAGAACACAACAGAAGATATTTTGAAGAATGTTGATAATCAAACACTGAACTCCATTGTATGAACACACAACCACCGAGACATTTCTCCAAATATCTTCTGTTGTGTTCCAAGAGTCAGATACAGGCCTACAAACATATGAGAAAGAAGAAATGTTGACAGAATTTTGTTGGTGAACTATCCCTTTAAATCATTGTGTTTAATATTGTAATGCACATCTGACATTTCAGATGCCGTCACAGAAGTGGTGTTTATGATACCTGATCCACTGTGCTGCACTGATGCTGTTGAAGACGCCCCCCCATGATGGAGTACACGCTGATCCGCCCGTCAAATGATGCGGCTGACAGGAGGGCGGGGTTACGAGGACACCACTGCACATCAAAACACCACTGATTGGCTGTCGGCAGCTCGTAAATCACCTGCAGCGAGACGCAGAACAAGATTTCAATCAGATTCAGATCAAGTTTGGAAACCCAGTAGGCAACAGATTTTTCTCAGGTATACAATATACAGATTACAATATATTTTTTTCCACAGAATCTCTGTAAGCATATAAAAGGAGTGACCTCAACAGTGTTTGGGTTCCAGCACAGGATTCGATTGTCTTTTCCACTGCTCAGCAGAAGCTCGGGGTCGGCCTGACTCCATGAGATTGACAGAATCCCTCTGAAAGATGAACACAGGAAGATCAGATCAGATACTAGAGCAATCACATCCCTGACACAAGGTTTTCATGGATCTCTACCTGGTGTGGCTCTCCATGACTTTGAGCGGTGAGGTGGCAAACCGAAGGTCCCACATCTGTATCACAGGCAGTCTGTCATCCTCTGAGGCCAGAACAAGTTGAGTGGCCACGTCTGGATGCCACAACATCCCTGAGCAGTGCATCTAACATCACACAACACATGAAAACACACTCACACACGTAAAAATAAATATTGTTTTAAATCTTAAAATATGCTTGACTGGTGAAGACCCTCATACCCGGTTGCTATGGTCACTGATTTTGATAATGGGCTCGTTTTTCCTCAGGTCCCACACCACGGCTTTTCCGCTGGGATTGGCAGATGCCAGGATGTGCTGCACCTGACTGTTCCACACCACCACGCTGACATCTTCAGCTGGCTGTAACATGCACAACACATAGCGTCAGACAGACTTACAGCAGTCTCCAAAAACCTCTAGCAATGAAGAAACATCCAATTGATTATTCACAAACGAAAAACTCAGAGCGAGATGTTAGTGAAGAGGTTAAACTTTTACATTTAAACCCAAACCAACACACATCATACACCCCACCCTTACAAGAACTTGCTCTTACCTCACAGATCTAAAGAAACAGAGAGACAAAATCACTTTCCATCAAATGACATGACAAACAAACATGTGAAGAGATGTACCATTTCCAGATATGTGTGATCACTACCTGTGCCTTTGATCCTGGTGTCATTGGATTACTAAAACTGTTCAAATCCCAGATGTATATTTCTGAATCGTTGGCTCCTGAGGCGATGAGATTACTCTGAAACAAAGAAACACACGTTCATTATCAGCTGCAAAGAGATCTGATTCAAACTAAAGATTTGCCCTGAACGTTACCTGAAAGCGGTTGTAGTCGAGCGCACGCACGGGGCCCGTGTGTTTGTTGGACTGTCCGATCACGGCGTCGTCTCCCGAGCTCAGAATACTGTCAGGACTGAAGATGGTCAAGGTTCCGCTCTCACTTCCTCCAATGAGCCGTCCGGATGAATGATTATCTTCTGTATCAAACGCCGTCCAGATCAAACTGTGAAACCTGCACACACACAAACAAACATGTTGTTTAAGCGCTTCACGCCCCTTTAACAAACAAATAACTGCATAAACATAAACAAATAACCTCAGGGAAAGAAATGGCATTTTACCAACACACCCAAAAACTAAACGCAAGCTACACAAAACTAGATGTTCACATCTTCATAATTTGACACTGTACATCTATGGAAATATTTCATCAATTTCACAGCTTCACCTGTATGACAGTGACTCACCTGTTGGAGGTGGGCAGAGTTCCTTTGAGCTTCATGTCCATGGATGTATCAGCAAAATCCATCTCAAAGATCTCCAGCGCAGAGCTGGTGTTGAAGGACGCGTCCAGCTGCTGGGCAGCCGTACCTGTAGACCAACAGAGAGAGAAAATCAACCAACAGGAGTTATTCCGCTGAACATTATTTACAACAGACATTATTACATTAAGATATTCAATATAACATATTATGATCACTGCCTAACACTCACATATTATTTCTTCAATTCTACGTGGTTACGCACAACACAATAATAACCTGAGACACACACACTTACCCAGGGCCAGGTATGTAGGATGTTGTATTGCAGGACTCCATGCTTGAGTCGCTGTCCTGAGTATCTCCTTTACTCTCATCTTCCTTCAGGCCCCTAAAAGAACAATAACAGCCTTCAGACCACAAGATGACTTACATGTCAGCTGCTGAAATCTCTTCACTAACAAATATCTTTTATGACATGTCATCCCAGATCAACCTAATATCACATACTATATATCACTGAACTGGAGACAAGAGCTCAATAATATTCATTCATTAGTTTTGAACCCCCGCTGATTCCACAACCCCCTCATATACCTCTAACTTAATGCTGCTATATTGTTTTGTTATTGCACTACAGGCCTGTCAAGCACACGACTGGACTGTCTACACATGTACTACATGTTTACTTGCTCTACCGGACTATTATACTATACTCATCATTTGCACTCCAGTACTATGTACTAAATACTGCAATAACTCATCTACTGCACTGTTTACTTTAATTTAATAGCTGCTGTCCATCATTTATGCACACTTTATATTCATTTGCACTACTGTTCTGTATAGTCTAATTGATATTGTACATATCCATCAGTAAATTTCTGTTTTTAGTAAATAACCATCTGTATATAATGTTCATAGTACATTTCCACTTGTAAATTCTTCATAATTTTTGCTTTATTCTGTATTTATGCACAACTGTATATCCTGCACTTGCTTATTGCACTTCTGGTTAGACCTAAACTACATTTCGTTGCCTTGTACTTGTACATGTGTAATGACAATAAAGTTGAATCTAATCTAATCTAATCTAAACACTAAAAGTTAAGCACTCAAAACTCACGCAAGAGACATCAAACATCAGCTGTCACTCACTCGTCTGTTTGGTTCTCTCGCATAAACAAATAACCCTCACAGTCTTTATAAACCATCTGTGTGTCATGATTGTAGTGTTGAGTTTATATAAAGCAGAAACAATCACAGTTTTTATTTCTGATTATCTACTGTAACCGTTAGCATTAGCCGTCTGCTCACTGTCTGCGCTTTAAAAACACACACAAACACACTAAACAAATCACAGACACACACAATAAAACATCACAGACAACAGTTTATCTTTAAAACTCCATACTAAAGCCAGTGTTGTGTGTGTACACTTACGGTTGCGTGTAATAATTCGACTCGTTTGTGTTTTTGCTTAGAGTTTAGCGGCGCTGATTGCGTCACTCATGGGTAATGTAGTCAAAAGCGGAAGTGTAGTCCTGTACGGCGGCCGAGACGGAGGGTTTAGTTTCCACATTTTTAACTGTCTGCATCTCTCGTTCTAACGTAACCACGAAACAATTTTTATTTACATTAATATTCCAATAATAACGTATCAATATTAAAACATTTTTATGTGTTTAAGCCTTTAATAACAATGAATAACTTTCCCTGCCACACCCAATTTTTAACACAGTAAAGCCTAAAAATACTAAATAATAGCCATCTTTTAATAGGTTTTTGAATTTGTAAAATACTTCACAAAATACTTAAATTACAAATATTTTGGTTTAATCGTGTTTGATAGATTTACCTAGGCCTAGAGCTTTAAATACACTGCGTATTCATCCTGGTGGTTGTGTCTTATATTGTTGCTTGTGTCATACAATCAGCAATTAAAATACTAAACAACACAAATGTATATAATATAATAAATAAACTAACCTTTTAGTGTTTGGGGTTTTTCCTTTGTGTTTATTTTAAATAGGCTAAAACAATTAATGGTGTGAGAGACAGGAGTACCTTTATTATAGACTTTGGCTTTATGGGCAAAACACATTTCTGGTTACTGGTTGAAACACAACAAGCTGTTAAGATTTATAAAAACTCAACAAATATTCATTAAGTTTAATAACTTTAATAGACAGAGAAAAATATACACAAGTTACAGAACAGAGAGGTTTATAGCATTAGATTTCATAATGTTTGACGGGTTCTGGTTCTTTATCAGGGTCGCCTCCTCTCTCCAGATACAGGTCATTGTAGGGATACTGTTTGGGTGCCTGAGGGAAGAGATTGATGGTTTAAGAACCAAACAACATTCATTCATTAGGATTACCAAAATTGCACAACATAAAATGAAATAACAACATTTAAGTAAAAATAAACATCAAGTCCTGGCATTTTCACACATTTTGTGTAAGTGTTTAAATTAGTTTAATATAATTTCCTTTCATTTTTTATCATGTCTATTTCTCGTTTTAACCCTTTTTACTTTACATGAAGGATTATATGAACATTTTTATTTTTAGTTTCCAACTACATGAGTTATTTCTGAATATTTTTTCAGCACTCACCACAGGTTGGTAGGCAGGGAACACCTCACCCAGGCCGAACATCAGCATCATGAACCCCAAAAAACCAAACAAATGTTTGCACATGGTCCTCCAGTCCACAGGGCTTGGAGATGTGTCCACCCTGTTCCTGATGTACATGTCAAAGTCCCAGTGCATCTAAAATACCAACATAAAACATAGTTTTACCAAACAACCTTGAGTATACACTGCACAACAGTGTGAGACAAAGAAGGGATAGTTTCTCACAGGTTCTCCCCAGTTCCTTCTCAGATCTGGATGGTCCCACTGATACCACGGGTCTCTCTCGTGCTGTGATCTGTCCGGCAGCATGGGGTAGTCACCATATCTGCAAAACAACACAAAATAAATACACTTGAGGTTAATCAGGATATAAACCAAGATGTAGAAGCCTTTAGAAGAGTCCTAATAAAAACAGCTGTCAAAGACACTTTCAGTGAACTTATTACAGGAGCAATCTCCCAAAGCAAACCATGTGTCTACTGGTCACCTTTCATGTTTGTCTGTGACCAGAATTTTCACAATATGGAATATATGTTATGCTACAAGCCCAAAACTAACAGATGCAGAATTACAAATGTGAAGATGCAAGAGAGACATCCTTACCCACAGCCATCATCAGGATAGGGACGGTAATCTTCCAGTGTCATGTTGTATTTCTTGGCTGCAGCCGCTCTCTCTTCTGGGGTTTTGGGGTACGGGCCGGGCATCATGTCCTTTGAAACACCTGAGGCTGCAACACGCCAAAAATATAAACACAATCCACCCAGAAGAGAATTCACAGGAAAACTTTGACTCATATTAACACCGGATATAAACATCGTATCAAGTATAGAACACGTCATATAGTTACACCACAGATGTTTAAATGCACAACATTTAATCACGAAGCAGTAATCAACCGACCATTCTGTATTAAAAAAACGTCGGCGGTTAGCGTTATCTGTTACGTTAGCTCATTGAACTTGACATGAAGGTTATCGCACTGTTTATCCCATAAAACACTATATTTAAAAGATATATTTGCATTATAAGAATACAATGAGGTATACGAACGCACCAGTCCTTGCTACTATGACACTTGTAGAGATTCCTGTTGTTTTTACTTTGGAAAGCGCTCGGGTCAATAGACCCACTCTGAGCGCCGCCATCTTGCCTCGCTGACACGCCGCAACGCGCATGCGCCAAGTGCTGCCAATCACTCAACGCTAAGGACAAGCTCCAATGACACTGCAGTAGATTCACACCTGAGGAGCGCGATGATGATATGATAACATCCACTTCAATTCAGTTCAAGTATTCAGGTGTTAAATAACACGATTTCTTCACAAAAGATGGTGTGAAATTGTTTTGTGATGTGAAAACAAACGCTGAATCTTTTCTCGCCGACGCTGCACTTGTTTAAGATATCCACACGATGGCAAGATTGTTCAACCAATTTTTAAGATAGATATTTTTTTTTATAAACAAATGCAGTCTGTTGTATTTTATTTACATTTTATCTGGAAATATTGTGAATGTTGGGAAAGTGCTACACTTTAGTTTAATCTTACAAAAAGCAACCAGTGTTGGGCAGGTCCTGATTGTAGTCCGGTCTTTGCATCAGAACTACACTTCCCATGACGCCCGCGCATCGGCGTCTCGTCAGCAGCGCTCACGGAGCATCCCGCATCAGAGCGACGAGCAGCAGCGCTCAAATGATGTTTTTTGCCGTTTTCATTCGCCATAGGTGATGGTCGCACACACAAGAGGATTTATTATTCAGTATGTCCCGCGCTGCGGAATATTTCCCGACTGTCGTCCTTTAAATGAGGAATGTCAGCTGGTTATTCTTGCATCGGGATTAACGCACAAATTGCAGGAAGATGAAGAAGCAATTCAACCGAATGCGACAGCTCGCCAACCAGACAGTGGGCAGGTAAAACACCTTCATTTGTCACATTCGTTGCTTATAATACACAGAAAATACTGAAACCAGCGACGAATACATGTAACTTACCATAGACAAGACATGCGAGCAGCTTCAAATATATATTTATGTTTATATTATTTGAAATATTTTTTATTAATGTAAGAATGCGATGGGTAGCAAACGAGCGGTTAGTGTGGGGTGTTTACTCTCTTTGTTTTTGAGTATATATGATAATATTATTGAGTTTGACTTGTTTTGTGGTTATGTGATAAATAGGCTGGTCCTGATGTGGGGCCTCCAGCTCATCCTTCACCTGTCCCCCAAACCTGACCCCCAAACCTATCTATCTATCTATCTATCTATCTATCTATCTATCTATCTATCTATCTATCTATCTATCTATCTATCTATACATTTTAATTCATTTCTGTATTAAAGTCTTAATAAAGGTCTGTGTTTGCACCTTTCCACTGTAGTAGTTTTTTAGGTTGTAAATCAGTGTCTGTGGAATTATGGGTCTCGGTTACTATGGTAACAGGAAGTGATGTTGTTGTATCATTAATAGGGTTTGAAGGGAGCTGATGATTGCAGGAGACTCTGGAGATCAGTAACTAATATCTGAGATCAGACATTAATTATTACCTAAATAATTATTCATTTTTTTGTCTATAAAAAACAGGAGAAAACAATAGCCTATATATTCTGTAATTTTGGTCATTATAAGGTTATCAGTTAAAGTTTTTGTATAGGGTTGTGTCTATCAGTTGTCAATCTATATGTTTTATGTTTTTTCATAACGGATGTGGTTAAATGTAGAGAGCAATGTGACCACTGAATAATATAATGTTGTACACTTCAGTGTTTCACACAGAAGAACTAAACAGTAATGAATCAGCAGAGGAAAGTGAAGCTGTGCTGAATTGTGTTTGATCGATTCACTCAGTGTGTCTGCAGTACGAGTCGATTGAATGAGTTTCTAAAGCTCGAGGTGTTATTGATAATAGAACTGGTTATTGCTAAACTGTCAATCTAGTGTTTTTAGTGCATCATCTATCATTCTTGATTGTTTTAATGCTCGCCTGCTGTTTTCTGGTCGATAGCAACATGCTTGAGCGCTGAAAACAAGTCTAGCTATTTGACTTTTACAGTATGACTTTGAGTTGAGTTTATTTATGGATTCAATGATGAATAATGTCTCTGTGTGACAGGTGTTTGGAGGGGAGGGGCTGAAAAATAATCCTCGTTCCTATTATCTCCAGACTGGGAATGTGCAATAGGAATTAGGGTTGTTCTGATACCGATATCAGAAATGCCACCGATACCACATGAAACAAATTCTACAAATATTAAATGGCTAGTATGTATAGATACAGATACACACCCAGGAATCAGATCAGTACTCGATATCGGACGAGACCCTGAGCACAGGTACCGGAACATCTCAAATTGGAAATATTTATAAATACTGTCATTGGTTTTAAAGTGGTGATGTTGTTATGATCACAACCATGAGCTTGTTCTCTTGAACGTTATTGTTCATGTTAAATCGACTGACAATATAGTTCTTGAGAGAAAATGTTCTTGTCCATTGAAGATGCAGGTCATTCTCTTGACTGATCAATACGATGATATTCTGGGATGTCTCACTGTGTTAATGTGCTGTAATGAGTTGAATTACAGTTTAACGAACAGTTCAGACACAACCCCATTAAAGTCTAAACTAAATTGTAGTCATTAGGGCAGAGACATTATTAGAGCGGGTCATCCTCAGTGATTCTTACTGGTATAGTACACTTATGATGAAAATCTATAAAGTCATCTTTATGTACAATATTTTATGGGTTTTTGTGCAGGATGTTATCCTCCTTTATATTCCAGCGCATTTAGGTGTGGCAGTATTTCATATGTTTTATTGTTATATAAATGCTGTGAGGTCGGAAACGAGAGAATATTTTATCTTGCAAGAAGAGCATGAAGGAGCTATTTCAGGCATGTTTAGAGTTTACAGTCTGACAGTTTAGGTTTTTCCCTCTCAGCGCTGTGAGACGCGTGTCTTAAGAGCCAAGAAAACAAAAATACCATCTGGTTGGGTTGGCTCGGTCAGATTGATCATGTAAACAAACACCATTGTATATGGTATGTAATTCTAAAGATGTTTCACGCCTGCAACCTGCATTACAAACACATCAGAATCACTGATGTCTGACGTCTGAGATGATCAAATGTTTGCAGAAATTCTTCTGGTGTTGTCAGATGGACAGGGATGAACTGACACCACACAATGTTAATACAATCACACAATACATGCAAACAAACATGCCAAATTACAGAGGAAACAAATGTCTGGATTCTAACATGAGCATTTATTTATTGTTTTGGTAAAAATGCTTTTGCATATTGCATTGCACTGTTACACATACAGTGTTTTTTTGGGCAACACAATTTAATATCTCCTTTACAGGCCCAGTTTGCTGAATCCGGTGTGTTGGTTTGTAGAGACATATGTGAGGCTGTTGTGATATTTACTATTATTATGTGAAATAATCTGCTTCTCTGCAAGCGGATGTTCGATGAGCTCATCATAGCGAGGAGAAACTGCGGTACGCTAGCTGTAGTGTGTTTACAGTTGTGTTTGACCTCCGGTTATCCCGTGAGTCATTATCAGAGCGCGGCTTGTTTATTTGTGTTGTGTTTGTTTGTTATTGACACTACGTAATTACTGTAAACCACATTCACTTAAGTATGAAAATATCACACCGCCGCCGTGTTGCTCATCGGCCTCTCTGAGTTTATTTTAGTAGCTGTCATTAGCAGCTAATGTGTGATTTATTCCCCCCGAGCTTCATAACTGTAATGACATCACATTCATCTCTCTTCTGTGTGTGGGGAGGTCTCTTCTTCATATATGTTGAGAGAGGTCAGAGGACATGTGAAGAGAAGAACATGCGTGTGTGCTGATCTGGGGTCAGGCCGTGTGCAGCGTGTTCAGTTACTCGTTTAATGTTACTCAGTGCAGCACACGCACACACGTGACAGCAGTGTACACCACACCCAGAACTCACACACAGTTGAAAAGCATGACGTCATAGTAAAAATGGGATGTAAGTGAAGTCGTACTGCACTGGTGTGTGCGCGTGCGTGCGTGTGTACGAAAACTGTCTAGAGAGCCATACACAGAAAGAGACCAACAGATAGAGACAGACAGACATAGAGGAATATAGGTAGAGAGACATACAGATAAAGACAGAGAGTGAGACACAGAGACATAGGAGGTGAGAGACATTTAGACTGGAAGAGTAAATGAGAATTAAAGTCTCATTTTCTGCTCTTTGTTTGTTATGGGCGCTCGTGTGATTATTCACTCTGAAGTCGTGTTTGTTTCCTCCAGATATTCAGATTCTGATCTGAATATCACGAGGCGTCTTCTCGACAGGAGAACGTGAGGAGATATAAATAGAAAATGCTTGTGTTAGATGTGAGGTTTAAGTTTACAGTGATATTGATGTTGTGTTATTAATGTCCTGATGCATTACTGTACATTAGGCTTCTGATGGCCTTCACTGTGAGAAGGTGTCTCCATCAGCTCCGGGCCGATCTGACTCTCACAAACACACTCGCTCAGATCTGTTCCGTCTGTTAAGCGATACGGTCTGATGTCTGTCGATGCTAACGCTCTCCACAGCCGGTAATGCAGTTAGACGCGAGCGTGGGATGAACGCACACTCATGCATCATCTGTCTTTAATGTCTCTTCCCGGCAGACAGACGCGCGAGCTGTGTCAACCCAGAGAAGATCTCTTCCAAAAACATTCCTAAATACAACGCTTTTACAATGTAAACCTCAGATATTCCATGTCTGTTTTTAATGCGTGATCGTGACGGGCTGTTGGCGGTATGAAGCACATGTTCGGTTATCTAGTCTGTCTTGTTGATCTGCAGTTTTTGTGGTGTAAAAACATGGTAATGTTGATGTGGCCTGTGTAAACCTGCTGTGACAGTAATGCAGGTGTATCTGGTTAAAGCTGGGCGTACAGATACACTATAAACAGAGTATTGTTCACACACACATTCCCCTGAGAGGACAGGTGTGCAGACAGGTAATGTGAGTGTTTAAATTCAATGGCAGGAGATCAGACCCCCTCGCAGCTTTATACCCATAAACCACACATCACTCAACCTCTCTAATGAAGAATACACACATGTGTGTGTCTGTGTTTGTGATGTGATATTTATAGAGAATCAGTAGAGAGCTCATGTATATCACTTATAGTTGTTCCTTCAAAATCTACATTTTTCATAAGTTTCAATAAAAGAAAATTTGTATAAAAATCGGTATAGTAAACATGATCTTACTACAATATACTTATTTTCAATACATCACCACATGAAAAAATACTGTAGTATACTTTAGTATGTAGATACAGTATGTAGTATGCTGTAGCAGATACTTTAATATTTACACTAGTAAGACATAGAGTATTTTTCTCTCTCTCTGTCTGTCAGTGTAAGGTTTTATTGTGCTTATTTCAGTGTATAGGTGTAACTGAGATGTGACCCAGTTTGTTAAGTGTGTTTCTCTGGTAATTCGATTTTTTTGCTCCTCCACTCACTTTTGTCCTGGAGGATTTCACTGCCTCTCTACTTTTCCAACACACCATCATGTTACCTGTGTAGGAGAGAAGTGTGTTGTGTTTGAAATGTGTGTGGTGTAAA
>JAOTQM010000553.1:112500-243636 GCA_026939265.1 Oreonectes daqikongensis
GATCCTCTGTACACACTCGCTGAGGTGTGTGTGTTAATCCTGCACGTGATTATGATGTTCCATAAAAGCAAGACACTTTATATAAACTCGATATGTTTATTTTTCTGATGGTTCTTTAAAGATTGAAATACCCAACATTCAAAAGCAAAGGAAACATTTAGCCAAACTGGTACTGGACATGGATTCTGCTCGCACACGGTGAGAAACACTGATATATGTCACACATATCAGTGTTTATCTGGATATTGTCTTCATGCAGTGAATAAAATACATGCGGACGGTTTTCACCTGCACTGATGATGTCATTCTCTCCTCTGAACTGTAGGTGGCACCAGTCGTCCAAATCTTCTACTTTGTCTAATAAAGAAACATCATCTGGGGCCAAAGCCGATTCCCTCAGAGAGGAGATGGAGGAAGCGGCCAATCGTGTGGAGATCTGTAGGGTGGGTAGGGCTTATTTCTAGAAGGTGTGTCAACTTTTTTAAGTACTGTATGAATGTTTTGATGAAAGTGTTTATTTTTCAGGATCAGCTCTCGGCAGACATGTATAGTTTCATGGCCAAAGAAATTGATTATGCGAACTACTTTCAAAAGGTGAGTTACTGAAACAAACCGCTCACATCTCTCCTCATAAACAAACAGCCAGATTAATAATCTGTCTCTCTCTCTCTCTGTGTGTATAATCTGTCTCTCTCTCTCTCTGTGTGTATAATCTGTCTCTCTTTCTCTCTCTCTCTCTCTCTCTCTCTCTCTCTCTGTATGTATAATCTGTCTCTCTTTCTCTCTGTATGTATAATCTGTCTCTCTCTCTCTCTCTCTCTGTATGTATAATCTGTCTCTCTTTCTCTCTGTATGTATAATCTGTCTCTCTCTCTCTCTCTCTCTCTGTGTCTATAATCTGTCTGTCTCTCTCTCTCTGTATGTATAATCTGTCTCTCTCTCTCTGTATGTATCATCTGTCTGTCTCTCTCTCTCTGTATGTATAATCTGTCTCTCTCTCTCTGTATGTATCATCTGTCTGTCTCTCTCTCTCTGTATGTATCATCTGTCTCTCTCTCTCTCTCTCTGTGTGTATAATCTGTCTCTCTCTCTCTCTGTATGTATAATCTGTCTCTCTCTCTCTGTATGTATAATCTGTCTGTCTCTCTCTCTCTGTATGTATAATCTGTCTCTCTCTCTCTGTATGTATCATCTGTCTGTCTCTCTCTCTCTGTATGTATAATCTGTCTCTCTCTCTCTCTCTCTGTGTGTATAATCTGTCTCTCTCTCTCTCTGTATGTATAATCTGTCTGTCTCTCTCTCTCTGTATGTATAATCTCTCTCTCTCTCTCTGTATGTATAATCTGTCTGTCTCTCTCTCTCTCTGTATGTATAATCTGTCTCTCTCTCTCTCTCTCTCTGTGTGTATAATCTGTCTCTCTCTCTCTCTGTATGTATAATCTGTCTGTCTCTCTCTCTCTGTATGTATAATCTGTCTCTCTCTCTCTCTGTATGTATAATCTGTCTCTCTCTCTCTGTATGTATCATCTGTCTGTCTCTCTCTCTCTCTCTCTATGTGTATAATCTGTCTCTCTCTCTCTGTATGTATAATCTGTCTGTCTCTCTCTCTGTATGTATAATCTGTCTCTCTCTCTCTCTCTCTCTCTCTCTCTCTCTCTCTCTCTCTCTCTCTGTATGTATAATCTGTCTCTCTCTCTCTCTCTCTCTCTCTCTCTCTCTATGTGTATAATCTGTCTCTCTCTCTCTGTATGTATAATCTGTCTGTCTCTCTCTCTGTATGTATAATCTGTCTCTCTCTCTCTCTCTCTCTCTCTCTCTCTCTCTCTCTCTCTCTCTCTGTGTGTATAATCTGTCTCTCTCTCTCTCTGTATGTATAATCTGTCTCTCTCTCTCTGTATGTATCATCTGTCTGTCTCTCTCTCTCTCTGTATGTATAATCTGTCTCTCTCTCTTTCTGTGTAGTTGATAGAGGTTCAGGCTGAGTACCACAGGAAATCTTTAGAACTGCTCCAGAATGTTCTACCACAGATTAAAGCTCAACAGGGTGAGAATGAAGAATTGAACCTTCCACACAACTCAATATAAAAAAGTTTTAATATTCTGTATTACTGTAAACGATGCTGAACAAACCGAATCTTCACAAAGAGACCATCATTATTATTATGAGTTGTGTGTGTTTCAGAGTCATGGGTGGAGAAGCCGTGTTATGGGAAACCTCTGGAGGAACATCTGTCTCTGAGCGGGAGAGAAATCGCGTTTCCCATCGAAGCGTGTGTGACCATGCTGCTGGACTGCGGCCTACAGGAGGAGGTGAACACGTCGATTCCACATCCTTTGCGTGTGTCCATGTACACGTGTGTGTGTGTGTGTAACTGTGTGTGTTGTTCAGGGTCTGTTCCGAGTGGCTCCATCTGCGTCTAAGCTGAAGAAGTTAAAGGCGTCGTTGGATTGTGGCGTTCTGGATTTTCAGGAGTACTCCGCCGATCCTCACGCCATCGCTGGTGAGCTGATGTTCCTCTGATGGTTCACATCATCGCACGATTTGACCTGATCTCAGAACAGCGTTTGTGCTCTACAGGTGCTCTGAAGTCATACCTGCGCGAGCTGCCTGAACCTCTGCTGACCTTTGACCTGTATGACGAGTGGATACAAGCGTCAAAGTGAGTCGTTCGAGACAGTTTGTATAGATGTGTGCGTTCGTGTGGTTATATTCAGGAGTTTGCGTGTGTGTGTGATTTCAGTATCGCAGATCAGGACAAGCGTTTGCAAGCATTATTAAACACTTGTGAGAAACTGCCCAAAGCCAACAGTGACAACTTCAAGTAAGTCTCACACATATATTACCTCCCGTCATGTGATCTTACACTGTCGTGAGCGGGACCGGTATAGAAACTGACGCTCGGTTCAGTGTTGTGTCTTGTCCGTCAGGTATTTGATCAAATTTCTTGCCAAGCTGAACGAGTATCAGGATTATAATAAGATGACTCCAGGGAACATGGCAATAGTGCTGGGGCCGAATCTGCTGTGGGCGAACACCGAGGGGTGAGTAAGTGGACATACATCCACATATGTTCTCTGTTGTTCGTGTCACTCACGCTTGTGTTTCTCTCAGGACTATTACAGAGATCATGACCACAGTCTCACTGCAGATCGTCGGTATCATTGAGCCAATTATTCAGCACGCTGACTGGTTCTTTCCTGGAGGTAAGACGTACAGATCGACTTAAAATCTCTGTTTTTCAAGCATTTACAATCAAATGTTTCTATCACAGAGGTTGAATTTAATGTGACGGGTAACTACGGCAGTCCTGTCCACACCAATCACAACGCCAACTACAGCTCAATGCCGTCCCCTGACATGGACCAATCGGAACGCAAGATGCAGGACCAGAGCAGACGACCCCTCAGCGTCGCCACGGACAACATGATGCTGGAGTTCTACAAGAAAGACGGGTACGAGGAAACCTTTTAACACATTTGTAAACAGGTGTTATCCGATTCAGCAAATGATTCTTTTTTGTGAATCAGATAACAAAATGACTCCTGAATCATCAGTGTTGTTCAGTTCGGCTTGTGTCTGGATCTCTATTTGATTTTCTGTGAGCTTTAACTCTTCTCTTCTGCTTTTAAATGCTTCTGCTTTTATTTCACTGTCGCAGCATCAGGAAAATTCAAAGGTACAGAACCCTCTCTGTTTCGTCTGCAAACCTGTATGCTGTTCTGTGACCAAAACTGGACCAGAAGTTTGTGTTAAAAGTTTGAGGGATCTGATTGGCCGTTGCTTTGAATGTGATTGGGTGTTTGTGTGCCCCGGTGCAGTATGGGAGTGAGAGTCATGGACACGTCCTGGGTGTCTCGGAGAGGATCCTCATCGTCACGTAAGAGTTCGTCAACTCCGCCCAGCATCCAGCCGCCCGCGTCGCCCTACGATTCGCTGAACCCCGAGCAGACGGTTGATCTCTCCACCTCCCCCTCCCAGACTCCGCCCCCTATCAGTGGTGACAGAACGAGGTAAAGAGAGAGAACCAATAGAATCCAAGCACGTTCGATCAAACGCTGCTGCTGTTGTGCACATTTCAGTTCATCTTCAATATAAATGACCTCAGTCGTCTGGTCTGGTGCCGTACGTTTTTTCCCCTTTATGTCTCAATCTTCGTAATCTTTTCAGCTCCGACGACGCGTCGTCCAATTGGTCGGATTCCTGTTACGCCTGCCCCTCCCCTGAGGAGGAAAGGCCTCCCCCTCCGTACCCGTTCTCTTCCTCCTATTCGTTTCCTCACCCCTCGCCCCACCTTCGAACGCAGCTCTGCGCGCGTCCCGTCGCTCCCGAATCCGTCACGCCCGTGCCGTCTCCTCCCCCACTGTCCTCCCGCTGGTCCGTTTACACCCCCCCTCCTTTCCTTCCGTCGTCCAGCTCTCTGGACATCAACTCCAACCCTAAACCCAGTTTCCTGCACCTGTCCAAACAGGGCTCGGTCCCCGCAGACCCCTCGCATGCGCCGCACGCCGACTCTACCCCCCGCCCGTCTACATCAAACCCCCACTTGTTCTGCCCCGTCACGACTCCCCCCAACCTAACTTTACTCCTCACGCTGCTTCTCCGCCGTGGGCCGCCTGCGTCAGTGTCCGAGAGCGAGGACTCAGAGTGGCTAGGTAATTACCCACAATCCCCAACAAACAACCAGAACAGAACCGACAGAGAGAGAGAGAGAGAGAGAGAGATTTTAACACTTACTGCAGTAGAGCTGGATTCAAGTACAGGTGTTTGACAACTCAAGAAAGATCATTTTTTACTTGTGGAAGTTGATTTGATGCACATCACCTGTTCTTATAATAAATTATACAACAACAAATGATTTATCTTAAGAAGACAATAATCACAAGAAGTGAAGATTTACTTTCAGTTTCAGACAGTATAAGCCAATACACAAAGAATTTTATAAAAGATACTGTAGTAAGATATTTAGTTAAGTGCTTTTGGAGGAAGTCAATTATTAAAACAATACCATGAAAATAAAATGATAAAATATGTTCAGATCAATAAAGATGCACTGCTTTAGTCCAAAGAACTAAAGTATTAAAGTTATATTTACACCCCTGTGGAAAATCTGAAAGACAAAGTGTAAAAGTTTGTAAATGAATTTTTTTTTGGTCAGACCCACAAGAGAAAAAGGATTCTGTAGTTTTAAGTGTAGTCAATAGAAAAGAAATGTAGTAAATATTGGTGTATAATATAGTTTTACTATGGTAAGGTTATAAAACACTATAGTATCTAGGAATATGCAGTAATACCATATATTTTTTTCTTTTTATTTAATTATTATATTTATCCTTATTATTTCATGTATTGTATTATTATACAATATTTATTATAGATTATCTAAAGTTGCTTTGCAGCATCAAAAATTGTGAAAAGTGGGATATGTAAATAAAATAGAATTGAATTTGACTACTATTTTTTACTAAAGTATTTTTTCATATGTGGATACATATATGTGGAAAAAACAAATATTTATACATTTAATACAAATCAATCCTGCTTTCAATTTCCTTTTACCGCTTTGATTCTCTTCAGTGATTTTTCTCAATGCTTGGCTGCCATGTTAACACACAACACACACTTGCGGAACAAATATAGCTCAATAGTTTTTAGTTTTAGTTTAGTTTTTCACTAAAGACACAACACGATCGAAACAAATTGTATGTTGTGTTGTAATGGGTTGTGTGTATTTCTGTTGTCAGTTCTCCAAAGACCAGAGAACCTTCACCTGTGATCGGTCAGAGAGGAATCTCACCTACGACTCCATCATCTGGACAGATGCAGTTATCAGATCAGAGTCCACACACGCTGCACAAAGGTGTGAATGATCAGATGTTTTACTTTTAGTTTGCTAGTGGACTCCTAAAAGATGACACAAACTCACTTCACATATACAAGAATACAGACAAATCATATGAATCAAAAATCAAATCATGTTTGCGAACGAAAGCCTTTGGCTGTTTCAAAATAATATTAAATTTAAGATAAACACACAAAAAGGAAACATTACTCATGAGATTGTTTAAATCACATTAAAACTCTCTATCTCAGGTTCCAAAAAATTAGCCCCCATCCCTCCAAAGGGGCCGTATTCTCCTTCCGGTTGTGTGTCAGACATTTCTCCGGGTCCTTCGCCCGTCAGCCTGTCCCCGACGCCCCCCAGCACGCCCTCTTCATACGGCTTCAGTTACCCGCAGGGCGGCTCCGCCCTCACCTCGCCCGGACACACCCACAGCCAGACTCCCAGCAGCCCGTCTCTCTCCTCGCCCCCTCCTTTCACAGGCACCCTCCCCAAATCACGACCCACCCCTAAACCTCCCCGTCAGAGACCCAACCTGCCTCCCCCGCGGCCTCCGTCGGGTCTGAGTCCACAGCCGCTGGATCACGCCGCGGGTCTGCTGGACGGATTATCACCCGAGAGCATGTCTACAGGTAAAACCCGGCTCTGTTCTCAATCCATGTGAATATCTCCTAATATTTTGTAAATGAAATGTCTTCACAAGATAATCAAAGCGTAATATTTCAAGTTCCTGTGAAACGCAGCGTATGTCAGATATGAGCTGGTGTGTTTGTGTGTGATACCCTGAGACGTTGACTTCTGTCTGCTTGTCCATTCTGGATGTTGTTGTTTTGCAGCGGTTTGAGAGCGGGGGGTCGGTGGGCTTTGATTCAGACGGGTAAGAAGCAGCGTGTGTATTTGATCACGCCTCCGTCTGGCTGTGCTGTACATACGTGACATTATTCCTGCCGTGTGCTTGTGGCTGTGATCAGCGTGTTACTAACACTGCTGTCTGCATGGCTCTGACGTGTCAACCCCCCCCGGCACCGTCCTGAACCCTAAACACTCATGACCTGACGAACATACGACACACTACAGTCAAGAGTTACAGTGATAGTTCACCCGAAATCGAAAAATTCTCTTCCTTTGTGTTCTGCGGAGGCTTTGAAATGACATGATGACAGAATTTTCATTTTTGGGTGAACTGTCCCTTTAAATATATTCTCATACAGCTGCTCCAGAACATTTGATGAAAATCAAGTCATCGTCACATGTTTGTGTTGTGTTGTAATGTACAGAAACACCTGTGTGTGTGTGTGTGTGTGTGTGTGTAAACTCACGCTTTGATTTGTGTGTGTGTGCACCTCTAGACTCATTGTGCGATCTGGATGTTCCCGTGATAAACGTTGATCTGGGTGAAATTCTGGATGAAGGCTCGTGGAACTCTGAGCTTCTGTTGGACTCCAGCAGTCGGGTGGAATCAGAAGAGGAGTCAGAAAGCACGGCCCTATGAAATCTCTACCCACAATCCTTTGCTCCTGCCCTTCACTCTGTGTTGAGAATATTCCTGCTCGCACCCATGAGAACACTAAACTACATGAACACGTCTACAAACACTGATCACATCGCATCACTGTGCTGTTGTGGTCGTGTCGTCTTTATTATTTGTTTTGGTGTATTTTGTTCAATTGCCTTATCTGAGTTTTGCACTTTGGCCTTGAAGTTCCTCTGCTCACAGCAGAAGATGGGATGTTGAAAACCCCTCGGTCTGGATCAAGAAAAGCTGATAGACACTTCAGGAGTTTTTTATTTGTTGCTCTGTGCACACGTCTCTGTTGCGAATCATTTTTTTGTGTGTTTTTAAGGGGCTTAAATGATGAAACGTCTCTTTTTGAGCATCAGTCGTTCATGAGCCTGATGAACAGATCTGACCAGTGGAAGGTGTTGTACTATGGTACAGTACTATAGTAAGATTACTGTGGTGACACTGAATGAATGCTGGAATATGTGTAGTAATATTAACCCTTGATAAACAGAACAGAATATATAACAAAATATAAAGAAAGGGAATGTTTGTATGTGGACTGAGAGCAGAAAACAGCAAATATTTCATCGATAAACATAACCGTAAAACAAATACCACAGACATTTCCACGAATGTTTTATTTGTATTTGTTTTCCAGACCTGGGCATCACGATTTTAACATTTTGAATCATGAATTTTTCATTTACAAGGAAACAAATCTTTGCCATGTGATGCATTACCGTACATCACACATCAGAGGGGTTAAAGTTTCATCAGGTTTTTCCCTGTGTGTGTGTGTGTGTTTCTGATCAGATAAAGGCCTCTAAACGCTGATGTTATGTGTCGTAAGTATTAGCAAATCCAGACATCACACAGCTACTCAGTCGTGTATATAGTCTATAGAGAAACATGATGAAATATTTGTAAAGGCAGACATTTATGAATTCTCTCTGAATATAAATATACAGACAATGTTATTTTTGCTTCAGACACAATACTGGTACATGTACATATACTAATAGAAATATGCTGCGGTTCTCATAGAAGGATGATGAAGAATCATGCAGACAGAAAGATGTTTGCGTTGGATTCAGAGAACAGAATTGCGTCAGAGATTAAACTAAGAAGTCGTCACAAGTTTACCTCGTATGGTCTGATTGTTGTACTTGTTTCAAGCGTTGGTTTAACTTCATCATTTCTATGAATCTGTTGTTGCTTATTTTTTTTTATTATTATTATTTTTTTTTTTTTTAAGTCAACATGAAACTCACAGCCCATCTTGTTTCTAAAATATGGTCGTGATGTTTAGTGAGTAAATCTTCATCTTATTCCATGTTGACTTTAAAAGTGTGTGTATGATATAAAACATGACTTCAGGTGACACATCAGTAATATGTTGGTTTGATAGATCAGGGTAACTGTGTAAATGATACCGAACCAAAATATAAAAACTCCATCTTTTGCTTTATGACATTTTAATATTATGAGAGCAGATCTGTCAGGACGATGAACTGTCACATATCTGTGAATCTGAATGTTGTTGTGGTTTCTCTGAAGCACACGCATGCAAAAGAGAGAAATCTGCCTTTTCTGTGCGTTTCAGCAGGTATGAAAAGTGATTTTCAGCAATATCAGGCCCAGATGAAATCTGCATGCTTTTCTTTTTTCAGTGTGTAAATCTGCAGAAATGCACTGGTATTAACATCTGAATATTACACGAGCAGAGGACGAGGAGCGGTTACTGTAGATTCTGTGTGTTGGCTGTAAATCTGGATTATTGTAATGTGAATCTGATCTCTGTAAACCTGCTGCATGCTTTGCATTCATTCCTTACGATGCATCTCAATTTGAATCCCTTTTTATAAATGCTGCTGTCAAACGACAAGGATAAATATACACAAGCAACAAAAATATCAGCTGCTTATGAAACGAACGCTTGTACTGTCAAATCTTAGACACACAATAACTAAATACACACATCAACACATTCACACTTTGTTCACAGTGACGGTGGTTTTATTCTGGAAGACTCGCTGTCAGTGTGAACGGCTCATTAAACTCTGGAGCTTCAGTAAATCGTATTAATCGAAGCGTCTCGTGCATATATGAAATATTTATTGAGACTGGAAACCCACCGTAAATCTTCTGTGTGTATATTAGTGTGGTGGGGTGTAAATCATGCATGATGTTTCATTGTCACGCACTTCTGTTCGCTCGGTTTCTGAAGCGTTTCCGCTTACACTTGAACAAATGGGGGCCAATTAAACATGGAGTCTTTTACTCGGAGAATGATTTTCTACATGTCGTCGTTTTTATGAGGAGGTTCTGTGTGTCCAAATGTGTTTTAAATGGAAAACTGGAATAGTTTGAGATGCGATGTTCAAGTCTCATGAAGTATAAATTTAACAACATCTTAATCTGAATGTGATCCGAATTAAAAGCATTTGTATTTATTTCTGATTGTACATATAATTTATTACGTGTTTTTTTTTTTTACATTTTAATGCTGCAATGTGAAACAAGATGAGAACCAAAAATGTGGAGTGAGATTTGTTTTCATCCATCATTCTGTGTTTCATTCAGAGAATCTGAAGAATGTTCCACTGCAGGCCACACGGATTCTGTCAAAATAAAACATCAGATTAAATATTTATTACTTCATTTTTTAAAACATTAGGACTGCAAAAAAAACCCACTCGAATGACATTTATTCCACTCAATGAAAGGTCAGTGATGATGATGTCAAACACACACTGCAAAAAATCCCTTTCTTGTCTTGTTTTCCAGTACAAATGTCTATAAATACTTGAATCAAGATGCATTTTCTTCAGAAGCAAGTAAATTTGTGCTTAAACCAATGGGGTAGTTTTTTTCTTACCCCATTGGTTTAATCACAAATGTACTTAAATGTGATATTTTTTGCTTAAAAACAAGACTTATTTTTTTATAAGAAAATCCCTCTTGATTCAAAAAGCCATTTTTTGCAGTGTGAAGATGTTTGGTTAGATGGAATAAAGCAGAAAACACACATTTCTCTTCACACACAGCTCAAGAGTTTCTAGTTATATTTTAGGTATCAAACCCATTATCATCATAAAACTGCTGAGATCTCATGTGAAACTCTGGGATTACTGGGGTGTTTTTTCTCAGTGTTATAGAAACAACCGAGATGTATTCAGGTTACATGAGTTTGTCCAGTAATGAAATGTTCATGCTCGCATGCGCTCTATCATCTCAGTTTCATGCACTGCACAGTTGAAAACAAGACGTCGTACCTGCCGCCCTAAAGCCAAACTCTACACTGTGGTTGGCTGAAAACTCCCGAAAACATGGCCTTCAAAAACCATCACAACAGATGTAGAAAACAACACACTCAATAAACTACAGCACTATATCTCTTATTTAACCAAACACACCTGCGTCAACAATAGCTCATATATCATATAAATATATATCATTTCTTACTTCACAGTTTATATATTATAGTCATAATAATGGTGAGGGTTACAGATGCTAATATTCATGTCCCTTATATGAAGTGATGATGGTGATGGTGATGATGATGATGATGATGTCTCACCAGAGTCCAGCAGCTGGTGTAGAGGTGAGTGATATGTGTTGAGATACTGCACTGGACTCAACAGCGCCTCCATCTGTATGAGTTGACACACTGCAGTCTGTGGAGGAATCAACTGGGACTCCTGCAGCATCTCCTCTGGAATCTCTTTACATTCCTTATCAAACACATATCAAATAAGCTATTATATTGAATCAAATCATTTAATTGATCGAATTAAACGAACCGGTAATGATTCGCTATTAGTGAAACTCGACTGAATCAATTTTCTTTGCGCAACCTAAATTCAAAAAGTGACTCGAGATCCGATTTTTGTTGGAGATTTCATTGATTGGTCACTTTATCAGGTGACGGGATGTTTATGCTCTTCTACTTCTGGCGTCTGCCAAATGAATAAATGTAAATGTAAATGACGGGACGACGAAGCATCGTTTGCTGTGACTCGGTCAGTTTGATTCAGATTCAGTCATTAGGCACCGCAGGAACCGACATGCGTATGACATCAAAGTATCGCGAGAGCGATTCAAACGCAAATTCATTCCTACGATTTCTCGACTCGCTCTCGCGGTACTTTGATGTCAACCGCCTGTCGGTTCTTGCGGCTCATGAAGTCGAACACACACCTATTATAAAGCTTTGATTAAAAATGTCTCGCACAGCCTTTGAAGTTTCGTGCATATATTTGACAGTACTTGAGGAACATTAAATACCAAAATCTTTGTGTTATTAATTCGTTTTATGAATGTGAATGCCTAATAACACAAACTATCCGGCCATGCGTCAAGTCCACATGGAGCGACATGACAGTAAGTAAAAACACAAAATAACTAACTATTAACACAACTCTTAATCTATAACTATTCATACATCAGTTGATGGGATGAAATGTTTGCATTATGTACAAACATTAACGCCGCACTGACTGCTTCACAATTGGGGCAGCGCCGCCATTTTGGACCGGGCAAAAACGACGATTTACGATGTTCTTTGTAGAATACAAAAACGTTAGGTATTTTGATAGATATTATGATTATATCTATATACAAACACTTAACTTCTGATACACTAAACATCTCAATTGTTTCTCAGTGACAGCAAAGACATTAAGCGGTGAGTGTTAATGTTCCAGAAGTAAACGCTGTATGAATCTGTACCTTGATCTTCTCTCCTGTAGTGAGGAGATGTGAGCCGAGCCGGAGGAGCTGATGGAGTGTTTGGATCACGAGTGTCTCACAGCTCTGCTCCTCTGAGCTCATCGTGAGTCTGCTGTCCTTTAACAGCGTGAAGCTCCATCGCTGGAAGAGTCTGCTCGAGATGTCATGAGATACCAGCAGAACTCTGGGCGTCAGCATCACGGCACTGTGAGTCGCAGAAAAACATCTTGAGGAGCAGTGGAACCACATTAAAGCGTACACGGCGGTCATTCAGGGGACCAGACTGCTGTTAAACACGACATCTCACCTGTCGGGGGTTTTCTGCATGTGTGTCAGGTCTTGCATGACAGACAGTAGAACCTCAGTAGAACACTAGGACAGAATTAATTCATTCGAGTTTTATATTCACAGCTTTTGTGTTTGAGGGGGACTAAACAAAGTTTCATTTAAACTTCTGTTGTGATACTGAATTAACCTCGATGACGTGCAGAGCGTGTTCAGGGTAAAGCAACAGAAGACCTGTGACGTCTTCACCTGCTCGAGTCTTCTGCTGACTGTAAATGAACCTCTCATAGTGATCTGACACAAAACACAAGAGCGTCAGTCAATCTGAATGTTTAGAAAGTCTCTCTGAACCTTTCATCATAACGCTCAAAAGAAGCAGAGAGCGGTGAGTTTGTGTAAACAGATGCCTATAAGCTCTTAAAACCATCTTACCTCCCACAGTCTGTCTGTCAGCGAGTCCAGGCCGGAGACGACCCACCACAACAAGCCTGTGTAACAAAAACTTCTGAGAGAGAGAGAGAGAGAGAGAGAGAGAGAGAGAGAGAGAGAGAGAGAGAGAGAGAGAGAGAGAGAGAGAGAGAGAGAGAGAGAGAGAGACCTGCTGGGTGAGTGAATGACAGTCATAAAGAATAAGAGAAAGTCTCTCTTCGTTCATGCATGTTGAGTGTTTACAGAGAGACGGATTCATTGTTTAAACTCACGAATCTACACCCAAAAATATTTGGACTCACAGAATTGAAATGTCATTGCATTTGACGATTTAAAGCTAAAGCAGATGTCATTGTCAAAAGCACAGTCCGACAAAAATAAGCATGCTGAACATGATAAAACAATATTACATTTGTTTATTTTGACCTTTTTGTACATTTATCAGAGCCTGGGTAGGGAAATCCAACCAAACTAGAGAAATTCAAGTGTCGCCTTTTAACATTTAAGCGTTAGGAAAAAGTAAAGAGGTAACAAAACTTTCACCAGAATCATTTAAAACCACAGACAGTCCCTCATGTCATTCAGATACAGTCACTGATATACAGCACTGACCATGTCATCATTCAGCCGTCGCTGTTTTCTGCGTGCGAGGCGCTGGTGAAATAAACTGGTACCAGTGTCCTCCGACGCTTCTTTACTGGAGCTCAGGACGTCTTTCTCCATCTCCTCTCTGTGAGTTTTAACCTTCTCTTTTTGTTTACTAGGTCTATGTTATATCCTAGAGACGTCATGCTAATTAAATTCAGTTCATTGTGTTCAGGGACTCAAAGACGACCAGAAGTGCTCGCAGCATGTCAGGACAGATTCAAAGCCAATATCACGGTCCAAACGGAAAGCTTGTTCGTGATTGGCTCAATGTGAGTGTTTTTTGTCTCGTTTCACCCCAAAAATGTGTTGAAAATGTTATTTTCATTACATGTCAAATGTTTGTGTCTTATATTTCACATCAGGTTCAACTGCTTAACCAACTTTAATTGTTTGTGATGTAAATGATAACTCTTATAACTGAGGGGCACTTATAGTTTGGTTGTAATCTAATAATTTGTCACAAAACAAACATTGAAGTGATTTATTCATATTGAGTTAGATTATCATACTTTAAAAATGTATTGTTTTTAACTATAGGTGTAACGTTACGCTCAGCTCATGATTCAATTCCATACACCATACTGGATTGCATCACGATATTTAAAAACAATTAAAAATAAGAAACTGACAGATTTTCCTCAAAACATTAACAACTTTTAGTAACATTTGTTACATTTTTACAACGTTTTATTCTTTTTGATGTAAACTAATAAAAACTGACATAAAAATATTTCATTTAAAACATATTGCCATTTACGATACATATCTTAATGTTTTTGTATTGCGATACCTCCATATGTTGTACAACCCTATTTTTAACAAATTGTTATATTTTTAGAGTGATGGTCTAAATTCATTCACTTAAAGATAAAAGACACCATTGAAATCATGGTGAAATTGTACTAAAAACGATGTTTCATAACTAAAAGTAAAACATTTTAAATAAAGTTAAAGCACCCTCATACGTAGTGACATAAGAGTGAATGCAGGTGAAAGGTTGTGAGATGATTGATGTTTCCCAGCAACCTTTGAGAAATATGAGAAGAATAACATCACACAAACCTTTCTGACGCTCCTGTTATTGTCCACGAGTCGAGCGAACAGAGAAACTCTTTCCTCCAGCGATGAGCTGCTGAACTGGGAAGCCATTGGGAGTCTGTGTGTGTTTGTGCTGGTTGCTAAGCAACATCACTGGAGACCATCAATGGTGTTATACACTATATATCATACATGGGTTTTTACTTTAGTTCAGTAGTTTAAATCCAATAATTTCTTTTACTTGAGTAAAATGTTTGATTAAAAAAATATTCAAGTATAAAACTGCAATAAAAATCATGTGTTTCTGAAATGTAGTTGATGATATGATTTATAATGTAGTCTTGGTTTTATTCTAAACTGTTCTGGTTTATTGTAATTTTAGGTGTCTAGTACTGACATAAAGAAAAGCTTGCAATAATACCATATACTATATTTTCTTTATCATCTATTATTTTTAACTATGATTTGCAACAATGAAATTGTAAAAAAGTGCTATATAAATAAAATTGAAATGAAGCATAAATAGTTGATGTACTTGAGAGTAAATATACTTCAGTGGCTCACTGTTTACTTTATCACTTTAGTACAGACTGATTGTTATTGAATTAAAATGAGTTTATACCACTGCTCTATATCATTATATAGATCAGTTGTTTATACCCTAATCTTTTTTCTATACTTGCTGTAATGTCATTAAAACAAATGTGACTCGTGTGTGTTTTCAGTGCAGGTGTGTAATGCACGAGTCTGACCAGCAGATGTCACTGTTACTCATCTCACAAATCTTTAAAGGACATGAACAAGGTGTTTAAATCTCATTCAGGCTTGATGTTTCTCTCTTGTGTATTAATAAAAATACATTCAGAAGCCCAGTACTGGGGTTGTGTGGTAAGAAACATACAGTTTCACATCAAATGAATGTAAAACACTTCAGATTTTTCATTGTGAAGTGACCAGAGATGTAGTTACACAGACAGGTTTTATTCTGTTTTTTTCAGTATGATACAACAATAATGATTCTCTAAGCAGCTTCGTAAAGAAACTTCATTTACTTTATGATCATAATCTGAGATATGAGAGGTGTGTGTCAGGTATTGATGGATTCATCCTCTCCTGTGCTGATCTTCTATGATTGTTTGTAATAGAACCATTTATCAACTAGAAAGAGAGAAAATGTGTATTAAATGAAGTTATTTCTATGTTTGAAAATGCTATTAATCTCAAGTTTTAAACTTTTAATGAAATGTCATTAGAAAGTGTTGTTGATAGTGTTTCTCACCTGAGCCAGGTATCTCTTCTGCGTCTCCACATGGATGTGCCTGATGGTGAAAACAAATTCTGTCATCATTTAATGTTCTAAAGCTCTTTTCTTTTTTACAGGAAATGTGGAGCAATTTGCAATCTATTACATTTAAACAGTGTGTGTGTGTGTGTGTGTGTGTGTGTGTGTGTGTGCGTGCGTGCGTGCGTGCGTGCGTGCGTGACAGTGGGCTGATGGGAAACACGAAACTCACTGAATCTACGATGGCTTCGGCGTCTGCGCTGGAGCAGAGGAACGGGCTTCCTGTGACACAGGTGTTCAGACTGCACACAAAATCGCACACAAAATGCTGAGAAAACATTAAAACAAACTCGATGTCCTCATGTCGAAAACAAAGCCAGAGGATCATCTGATGTAATATGTGTTCATCACTAACATATGACAGCATGACAAACCCCAGCGTGTCATATGAAACATGCATGAGACACTTGACATGTCCTGAGCTCAACAACACAATATTGATGTGGTTCTGTGTTGAGATGTCAAGTTTAGTGATTTAGATTTGATGTTGGATGAATAGTAGAGAGATGTTGTTGCCTTCATGCTGCAAAGCCCTTATGCATTTGTTTAGTTTTGTTGTGGCACCCGAAAAGCAGTTTATTCATTTTTAATCCTGTTTTCTTTTTGTAGCTGTCAACCCCCCATAATCCTCTCTGCTTAGCCTGGCAAGCTTTCTAGATAATGATCCGATTCACATTATGATGAAGTTGATTTGTTAAAGAGAGATGCGGATGCATTCACGTCACGTTCCGTCGGTCTCAGAGATGTGATCAGACGTGCGGAATCTGTCACTCGCAAATATTTCCACACTTCTGTAAAAATCTCTGGTGGTTTTCTGGTCATCAGCACTTCTGTATAGATTATGAATTAAACTGCAGATTACAGACTGATGTCTTACCAGCTGATGTCTCCAGCGTCGCTTTTCTTGGAGATCAGAGATTTCCAGAAACTGTGAGTGTCCTCGAGCGTCTTAATAGCGAATTCCTGAAGACCGTAATAATATTGTGAAGTACTGCTGTGTTATTGAAATGTTTTCAGCACAGAACACAAACAGTCGTCTTGTTTTGCTGGATGAATTTCGCAACGTGATGCACAAGTTTTAGTGTTTCTTGTCTTAAATGAACATGAATTGTGTTTTTTGTGATGTAAAGTATCTGTGAGAGACCATCACAAAACACGCTTGTGATGAGAAAAACTTCATTACGAGATATCAGGGAAAGTCATTATTCAAATGTCACCTCCTATCTTTCAATTCGACAGTAACAAACTCTTTTTACCCTGTTTTTAAATTCACCATGAAAGGCAAATTGGTTTTCTGGCTTCCCGTCAGGTACTTTGTACATTCTGAACCAATCGAGCGTGGCCTCCAGATATCCGGGTTTGAGTCTGCGGACATCATCGATATCTGAGAATAACAGAGCGTGGTGACAACATCTCAACATCATGCTGTTATGAATGAAACATATAAAGTTTATGAAACCGGTAAAGTCTTTGGCCTCCGGGTCTTCGACATTTATGACGATAACCTTCCAGTCAGTTTCTCCTTCATCGATCAGGGCTAAAGCTCCTAACACTTTTACACGAATGATTTCACCTCCAGAACAAATCTGCACACAAACACGATGTCACTGTTACAGGATGTGTTTAGTTTGAAAGAACTGATAAATGGTCTGAACCATCAAAATCGTGGCGATTCAGTTTGTTAAATATTACATTTTACATCGCATTTAAGCACTTTTATCCAAAGCGACTTACTTAACGGTGGTTAGATCATGGCGCTAGCAACACCAAGGTCATGGGTTCGATTCCCAGGGATTGCACATACTCAGAAACAAATGTATATGTATGAAGCAATGTGAGTCGCTTTGGATAAAAGTGTCTGCCAAGTGCATGAATGTAAATATAATGTAATGTAAGTAAATCAAGTTTGATATTGCTTAACTTTATTTTAATTTGAGTTGAAGTAGTGTAAAATAAAGTTGAAATGACTTTTAAGTACTTAAAAGTTTAGTACAGCAAAGATTTTAAAGTGTCATCGATGCACATATGAGCACATGTTGTATATAAATGTCTACCTTATGGCTAATGTCACAGATGTCGATGGGATCATTGTCCCCACAGCAGTTTGTGTTTTCATCTCTGTGTCCTGGATCTTCCCACGTCTGTCAAACACAAACCACGAGTCGTACGTTCATTTTAAAGTTCAGATCATTGATGGAAATGATTGAGAGAGTTGTGATGTGGAGATTAAATGTGCATGAAAGAGCTCATGAAATGCAGATTTCTCCTGCCCTGTGTTTTATTTCCACACCAGAACACTTCACATGCTTCACTTGATAAAGACTGGATGAGTGTGTGGACCTGAGGGATGGCTCCGTAGTTCCAGATGTATCCTTTATGAGGAAAGATGTTGCTAACATAACGTACATTTCCTTTCTTCACGTCCTGCTTCAGTGGATTAAGAGGATCTTTAGTCGCGATCTAAAGAGAAAGAATGATTATTATCAGCCTCATCATCACATACATCAGAGATCTTTAACTCTAATATTCATTATTTTCATTGATTGTGATGAAACGATTGAGATACTTTACAGTCCATTAGTGAGTTCATACTGTTATTCTACTGTCACACCTCTGAGCTTTAGATGATGTTTACAGTGAATAAGTGTTTCTGTCGGTCTGATGTGATCGGTCAGATGATCTAGTCTGCTGTGATCGGTCAGATGGTCTAGTCTGATGTGATCGGTCAGATGGTCTAGTCTGATGTGATCGGTCAGATGGTCTAGTCTGCTGTGATCGGTCAGATGGTCTAGTCTGATGTGATCGGTCAGATGGTCTAGTCTGATGTGATCGGTCAGATGATCTAGTCTGCTGTGATCGGTCAGATGGTCTAGTCTGATGTGATCGGTCAGATGGTCTAGTCTGATGTGATCGGTCAGATGGTCTAGTCTGCTGTGATCGGTCAGATGGTCTAGTCTGATGTGATCGGTCAGATGGTCTAGTCTGATGTGATCGGTCAGATGGTCTAGTCTGCTGTGATCGGTCAGATGATCTAGTCTGATGTGATCGGTCAGATGGTCTAGTCTGCTGTGATCGGTCAGATGGTCTAGTCTGATGTGATTGGTCAGATGGTCTAGTCTGATGTGATTGGTCAGATGGTCTAGTCTGATGTGATCGGTCAGATGATCTAGTCTGCTGTGATCGGTCAGATGGTCTAGTCTGATGTGATCGGTCAGATGGTCTAGTCTGATGTGATCGGTCAGATGGTCTAGTCTGATGTGATCGGTCAGATGGTCTAGTCTGATGTGATCGGTCAGATGATCTAGTCTGCTGTGATCTGTCAGATGGTCTAGTCTGCTGTGATCGGTCAGATGGTCTAGTCTGATGTGATCGGTCAGATGGTCTAGTCTGATGTGATCGGTCAGATGGTCTAGTCTGATGTGATTGGTCAGATGATCTAGTCTGATGTGATTGGTCAGATGGTCTAGTCTGCTGTGATCGGTCAGATGATCTAGTCTGCTGTGATCGGTCAGATGGTCTAGTCTGATGTGATTGGTCAGATGGTCTAGTCTGCTGTGATCGGTCAGATGATCTAGTCTGCTGTGATCGGTCAGATGGTCTAGTCTGCTGTGATCGGTCAGATGATCTAGTCTGCTGTGATCGGTCAGATGGTCTAGTCTGATGTGATCGGTCAGATGGTCTAGTCTGCTGTGATCGGTCAGATGGTCTAGTCTGCTGTGATCGGTCAGATGATCTAGTCTGCTGTGATCGGTCAGATGGTCTAGTCTGCTGTGATCGGTCAGATGGTCTAGTCTGCTGTGATCGGTCAGATGATCTAGTCTGCTGTGATCGGTCAGATGGTCTAGTCTGATGTGATCGGTCAGATGGTCTAGTCTGCTGTGATCGGTCAGATGGTCTAGTCTGCTGTGATCGGTCAGATGGTCTAGTCTGCTGTGATCGGTCAGATGATCTAGTCTGCTGTGATCGGTCAGATGGTCTAGTCTGATGTGATCGGTCAGATGGTCTAGTCTGATGTGATTGGTCAGATGGTCTAGTCTGCTGTGATCGGTCAGATGATCTAGTCTGCTGTGATCGGTCAGATGGTCTAGTCTGCTGTGATCGGTCAGATGATCTAGTCTGCTGTGATCGGTCAGATGGTCTAGTCTGATGTGATTGGTCAGATGGTCTAGTCTGATGTGATCGGTCAGATGGTCTAGTCTGATGTGATTGGTCAGATGGTCTAGTCTGCTGTGATCGGTCAGATGATCTAGTCTGCTGTGATCGGTCAGATGGTCTAGTCTGCTGTGATCGGTCAGATGATCTAGTCTGCTGTGATCGGTCAGATGGTCTAGTCTGATGTGATCGGTCAGATGGTCTAGTCTGCTGTGATCGGTCAGATGGTCTAGTCTGATGTGATCGGTCAGATGGTCTAGTCTGCTGTGATCGGTCAGATGATCTAGTCTGCTGTGATCGGTCAGATGGTCTAGTCTGATGTGATCGGTCAGATGGTCTAGTCTGCTGTGATCGGTCAGATGGTCTAGTCTGCTGTGATCGGTCAGATGATCTAGTCTGCTGTGATCGGTCAGATGGTCTAGTCTGATGTGATCGGTCAGATGGTCTAGTCTGATGTGATCGGTCAGATGGTCTAGTCTTCTGTGATCGGTCAGATGGTCTAGTCTGATGTGATCGGTCAGATGGTCTAGTCTGATGTGATCGGTCAGATGGTCTAGTCTGATGTGATCGGTCAGATGGTCTAGTCTGATGTGATCGGTCAGATGGTCTAGTCTGATGTGATCGGTCAGATGGTCTAGTCTGATGTGATCGGTCAGATGGTCTAGTCTGATGTGATGGGTCAGATGGTCTAATCTGCTGTGATCGGTCAGATGGTCTAGTCTGATGTGATCGGTCAGATGGTCTAGTCTGATGTGATCGGTCAGATGGTCTAGTCTGATGTGATGGGTCAGATGGTTTAGTCTGCTGTGATCGGTCAGATGGTCTAGTCTGATGTGATCGGTCAGATGGTCTAGTCTGATGTGATCGGTCAGATGGTCTAGTCTGATGTGATCGGTCAGATGGTCTAGTCTGATGTGATCGGTCAGATGGTCTAGTCTGCTGTGATCGGTCAGATGGTCTAGTCTGATGTGATTGGTCAGATGGTCTAGTCTGATGTGATCGGTCAGATGGTTTAGTCTGCTGTGATCGGTCAGATGGTCTGGTCTGCTGTGATTGGTCAGATGGTCTGGTCTGCTGTGATCGGTCAGATGGTCTGGTCTGCTGTGATCGGTCAGATGGTCTAGTCTGCTGTGATCGGTCAGATGGTCTAGTCTGCTGTGATCGGTCAGATGGTCTAGTCTGCTGTGATCGGTCAGATGGTCTAGTCTGCTGTGATCGGTCAGATGGTCTAGTCTGATGTGATCGGTCTGATGGTCTAGTCTGATGTGATTGGTCAGATGGTCTAGTCAGATGTGATTGGTCAGATGGTCTAGTCTGATGTGATCGGTCAGATGGTCTAGTCTGCTGTGATTGGTCAGATGGTCTAGTCTGATGTGATTGGTCAGATGGTCTAGTCAGATGTGATCGGTCAGATGGTCTGGTCTGCTGTGATCGGTCAGATGGTCTGGTCTGCTGTGATTGGTTTAACGCGCGGGCAGGCGGGACTATTTCTAGTGACGTAGCTACACAGCGGTTAGAGAATCGGACTCGGTCACGACTCGCTTGCTTGATTCAGAGCCGACTCTCTGTTTTCCAAGCTAATAACTTTATTCATTCACCTTTGGATTTACAACTTGGCAGACTGTTTACTTTCAAACACGGCAACATTACACAGACAATCAGATATCAAAACAGATCAGATGCAACGTGCTTGAATACATCACACAATGTATTATGTGTCATCTGTTTCTGCAGGATTTCTCTTCCATGTGTGTGTGTGTGACATTGTTGATGATTAATATTAATATTAATGTGATAATTGTCTTACCTCCATTTTTGCATTTGTCCATCTAGGAACTTCAATAACAGCATGAAAGATGTGCTAAAGAATGAAAGATTACGTCAGTGTAAGTAAACCTGCTGTTTTCATCTGAAAGGTTTTACAAACAGATCATAATGCACATGCATATACGTCCATACAGAATCTATTCAGATTTGTGCCACATAATACACATAAGTAATCTAAATGTTGAGGTATAGATTTCACTTCATATATTTCAAAGCACGACAAAACTATCTGTTTCCTTTATGGCACATATTTCTATAAACATCCTGAATTCAGTTGATGTAAGGTAGAAAAACAACTTGCTTATTAACATGTATATTGGTTGTATATTAGTATCCGTCTTCTGGTTTCACTCGGCCATATTGAGCGCTGTGTTCCTCCACATTCATTGTAATGACAGTGGCGCATGTAGTTAATATTAATATCATTGGTTTCAGTTAGTCGAGCTCTGATTCTAGTCCTCATGTTGTGGTATTATTAAACATGACCTCATGTTTCTCTGCACACAATGAGAAATTCACATCTATAGTTCACTTGACATATTAATGTCAATATGACCTTCAGAAGAAATGTAATGAGAGATCATCTCATCTGCTCTCAGACTTTTATATTTACAGCGTCACCTGTTTCTTGTTTTGCTTTTAGTTCAGCATGTGACCCTGACAATGCGTTGGTTCAGTCTTCATGTTTGACCATCTTTATACTTAGAGTTCAGGAAAACATCTGCTTGTTGTTCCTCTATTAACACCCGGAGTCACAAACCCACACACAATATAAGGAAATATTAAAAACTCTTCACCCAAATATGAGTTTCTTTCTTCTTCAGAACACAACAGAAGATATTTTGAAGAATGTTAATAATCAAACAACACTGAACTCCATTGACTTCCATTGTATGAACACAAAACCAGACATTTCTCCAAATATCTTCTGTTGTGTTCCACTGAAGAAAGACTCACATACACATTTACGAACGATGAAATGTTTATTGTATGTTTTATTATGATGTGTCTGATGTTTCTGTATGTTGTTAGTACTGGTCAGATTAATCACCAGCATCATTTAGTTAATAAGTCTGGTTGATTTCAGATGTTTCACTGGTTTGGATAGCTTGGTTAGTACAAAACAAACCTATTTTTACTAAGAAACAAAACTTGTTGTAGATTTGAGACGTTTCAAGAAATTCATTGGCTTGATGAATTTCACGCATCATTAATAATGACTGTGATTTTACAGTAAATGTGAACAGATTCTTACTTTAGTCTCACATCTGCTTTCAACCTCATGAAAAATGAAAATCATTCATACCTCAGTCTCATCGGCATAGATGGGGATGTCATGGAATGGAGATATGTATTTTCCTTCTGCGTTTTCTGCAAGAGAAGATAAGGACGGAATTTTCTTTACAATTTAGTTTCAAACATAAACTTACCAAGTTCTTATATTTTCTGTCATAAAACAAGACTAAATATCTACGGTCACTTGTTAATTAAATGTAGTTGATTTAAGAAGTTTAAGATATTTTTACTAGAAAACAAGAGAAAAATGTTATTTTTGCAGTGTTACTGTGTCTCTTTAAAAATCAAAGTGTTTTAATTTTGATTAAAGTAAAGCTTAACTCATGTGGTTTGAAAACAGCACTAATAGGAAAGTAGCATCAAGTAGTAAAGAAATCTACAGTAAATTAATGGCAACATACTGTAAAACTACAGCAAATTTGTACAGTAATGGTGAGAGATGAAAGAAATGTACATTCTGATAAATACAGAGAGTAACGTGTGTTTGTGTTTAATCCAATAAATATATTAATTATATTATATAATATTTCATGAAGTGAAGTAAACTCTGTGTGTGTGTGTGTGTGTGTGTGTGTGTGTGTGTGTGTGTGTGTGACTTACTGAAGTAAAGTCTGTAGTCTTGTGTGTTCTCTCGTCCTCTCGTCTCAGTGCTGAAGCTCATGTTGACGTGTGTGTTTGCTGTGATGTACTGCCGTGTTCTGACTGCACATACACACGCGTGTGAGTGTTGAGAAGCACTTAAGACAATAATCTCATGCTCCTTATGTGACCATGTGTCTGTCTGTGTGTGTGTGTGTGTGTGTGTGTGTCTGTCAGTCAGTCTGTTGGTGTGTGTGTCTGTGTGTGTCAGTCAGTCTGTTGGTGTGTGTGTGTCAGTCAGTCTGTTGGTGTGTGTGTGTGTGTGTGTGTGTGTCTGTGTGTGTCAGTCAGTCTGTTGGTGTGTGTGTGTGTGTGTGTGTGTGTGTGAGTGAGTGAGTGAGAGTAAGTGTGCGTGCGTGCATGTGTGTGAGAGAGTGAGTGTGTGTGTGTGTGTGTGTGTGTGTCTGTCAGTCAGTCAGTCTGTTGGTGTGTGTGTGCGTGTGTGTGCGTGCATGTGTGTGAGAGAGAGTGTGTGTGTGTGTGTGTGTGTGTGTGAGAGAGTGAGTGTGTGTGTGTGTGTGTGTGTGTGAGAGAGTGAGTGTGTGTGTGTGTGTGTGTGTGTGTGTGTGAGAGAGTGAGTGTGTGTGTGTGTGTGTCTGTCAGTCAGTCAGTCTGTTGGTGTGTGTGTGTGCGTGCGTGTGTGTGTGTGTCTGTCAGTCAGTCAGTCTGTTGGTGTGTGTGTGTGTGTGCGTGTGTGTGCGTGCATGTGTGTGAGAGAGAGTGTGTGTGTGTGTGTGTGTGTGTGTGTGTGAGAGAGTGAGTGTGTGTGTGTGTGTGTGTGTGAGAGAGTGAGTGTGTGTGTGTGTGTGTGTGAGAGAGTGAGTGTGTGTGTGTGTGTGTGTGCGTGCATGTGTGTGAGAGAGAGTGTGTGTGTGTGTGTGTGTGTGTGTGAGAGAGTGAGTGTGTGTGTGTGTGTGTGTGAGAGAGTGAGTGTGTGCGTGTGTGTGCGTGCATGTGTGTGAGAGAGAGTGTGTGTGTGTGTGTGTGTGTGTGAGAGAGTGAGTGTGTGTGTGTGTGTGTGTGTGAGAGAGTGAGTGTGTGTGTGTGAGAGAGTGAGTGTGTGCGTGTGTGTGCGTGCATGTGTGTGAGAGAGAGTGTGTGTGTGTGTGTGTGTGTGTGAGAGAGTGAGTGTGTGTGTGTGAGAGAGTGAGTGTGTGCGTGTGTGTGCGTGCATGTGTGTGAGAGAGAGTGTGTGTGTGTGTGTGTGTGTGTGTGAGAGAGTGAGTGTGTGTGTGTGTGTGTGTGTGTGTGAGAGAGAGAGTGTGTGTGTGTGTGTGTGTGTGTGTGTGTGAGAGAGTGTGTGTGTGTGTGTGTGTGTGTGTCTGTCAGTCAGTCAGTCTGTTGGTGTGTGTGCGTGTGTGTGAGAGAGAGAGTGTGTGTGTGTGTGTGTGTGTGTGTGTGTGAGAGAGTGTGTGTGTGTGTGTGTGTGTGTGTCTGTCAGTCAGTCAGTCTGTTGGTGTGTGTGCGTGTGTGCGTGTGCGCGTGTCAGAGCTGCTGAACACTTCCGTTTCCTCTGAGTTTGATGGATTATCTGTATTCTGAGGTCTGATGGTTGTGTGTGTGCGTGTGAATGAAGTCTTGAGAACATCTTGAGAACAGACGGCAGGTGTCAGGTGTTAAATCTCTTATTGGCTGGATTACCTGCAGATCTCCTGCTGGTGTTCAGTACGCTGTGAATGCGCTCGGGTTGGTTAAGATGCTTATCAGTGTCATTTTTAACCTGCTCACATTAAAACACAGAGTTTGTGTGCAGTGGGTTTACACTTATATTCATATGTCATGTATTGCTTTTAACATTAAAGATATGGATTAATAGCATTATGTATTTATTTTACTTATATTACGTTTCTAGATATGTTTAGATTAGATTAGATTAGATTCAACTTTATTGTCATTACACATGTACAAGTACAAGGCAACGAAATGTAGTTTAGGTCTAACCAGAAGTGCAATAAGCAAGTGCAGGATATACAGTCGTGCATAAATACAGAATAAAGCAAAAATTATGAAGAATTTACAAGTGGAAATGTACTATGAACATTATATACAGATGGTTATTTACTAAAAACAGAAATTTACTGATGGATATGTACAATATAAATTAGACTATGCAGAACAGTAGTGCAAATGAGTATAAAGTGTGCATAAATGATGGACAGCAGCTATTAAATTAAAGTAAACAGTGCAGTAGATGAGTTATTGCAGTATTTAGTACATAGTACTGGAGTGCAAATGATGCAGTATATGTATAATAGTCCGGTAGAGCAAGTAAACATGTAATACATGTGTAGACAGTCCAGTCGTGTGCTTGACAGGCCTGTAGTGCAATATACACATATGATATGTGTATTCTTTGTCGATAGTGCATTTAAAATGCAGCTGGGTGTCTCTGGTTCTTGTTGAAGCCTGTTTTATGTCTGTCATGTCATGCATTTCAAAGTGACTATTTGATTCAAAATGTGAAGGATTTTCATGATAATTTGATTTTATACCCAAACAGAATCTAAATGAAACTCTATGAGCACACACTTCTCGAGAGCATCTTCATATATCCTGATCTGTATTAATCTTTCATTATTTACAGTTTACCTGCAGTGATCAGATCAGATGATAATATTTACAGATTACACATGTTTATGCTTGTGTTCTTTCCAGGTGACCAAACAATCCAGAGTAAAATCCAAAACAAGCTACCGTCATGTGATTCAGGTGAGTATGAAGCGGCCGGGGCATGTTGTCACTGTATTTTACTGGAATTACTGTATCTCAGCATCATATCCACCAAACTAAAATGTTTACATTAAACTATAGGTAAAACAATCAATAACACCAGCAAATAAAGTGTTTCCATTGAGATGCTTATAATAAAGTAAGTGTCATATTGAACAAACAGCAATTCAGCATGACTTTTATTTACATCAGACAACACTAGACTATAGGATACAGCAAATCATAACCTCTACACAAATATACAACAACATTATTTCCAATAGAGCAAACAAAGTCAGTCTATTAACAATACAAAACATGAATGCGTTCATGCACATTTGTGTAGCATGTTTAAAACACATCGAGACGCTCCAAAAAGACGTTTTCAAGGGACTTTTTTCACAGAAGAGTGAGAGAATATTTCTTGTGTACATTTGAATCGGTACGTTTAAATGAACCTTCAGTCCAGATCTTCCAGCACTAACTCATCGCTCCGCTCTCTCCTGCCGTTACCCGGCGTACTCACCCGCTCCCCGTCCGCAAACACCCGGTTGTGTTTCCACGCGCCGTTGCGTCTGGGTTGCGGCGGCACCCCCACCAGACAAAGACCCAACTTAAACGCCGCCTGAAATCCACGACGGAAGTTCTCGTTGAAATATCCGTAAACGATGGGGTTGACGCTGCTGTTGAGGAAGGCCAGCCAATGAGCGAACGGGAAGATGTAGACGGCCACCAGATCCAGCTGAGCGGCCGTCAGATTCCCGTAATCCGTCAACATGATGACGATCCACAGAGGAAGCCAAGATATGGTGAAGAGCAAAGCCACCATCAGCAACATGTTCACCACCTTCAGCTTCCTCCTGTAAACCCGCCGGCTCTCGTGGTCCGCGCGAGCGTCTCGGATGGAGGCGGGCGATCGGACCAGCTTGACGGCGACGCGCGTGTACATGATGACGATGAGCGCGACGGGCGCCAGGTAAATGTGTGAGAAGAGGATGGTGGTGTAGATCTTCCTCATGCTCCGCTCAGGCCACGCTTCCCAGCAGGTGTACAGGGGGTACGTGATGTCATCCTGATCCACCATCAGGTGCTGGAGGTCGCGGGACACCGTCAGCGTGACCGCGGAGGGACACATGATGGCCGCGGCCAGAGCCCAGATGAAGGCGATGGTGATGATGGCCTGCCGCTGAGTCAACTTCTGCTGAAATGGATAAACGATACAGCGAAACCTGAAAGACAGATGGGAGAATGACATCATCACACGCCTCCTTTCGTTTCATTTCTGGAAGATGTTCTTGACAAAAGCATCAGATGCGGGATATGGGAAATGAATTTGTACAGTCAAAGAAGAAGATTTTTATAGCACAAACATGATAGAGATGAACGTATGATGTGTGTATACCAACACAAAACTTTACATGTACAGTATGAGCAGCCGGGGCATGTTGTCACACAGGATCTTAGCACTTTTGAGAATTACATCCACTAAACTAAGATTTCTAGATCAAATAAATCATAACACCAGAACACTAATTTATCCTACTCTTAAAAAAATGATGTACATCGGTTGCACATAACAATGTTATGTTTAACATGATATTTATGTGAAAGTTTCAAATAAATATTTTGAGTTCATGCAACATAAAATGTTCATTTATCTAAACTTAACAAAAATTCACATTTTTAAAATGATACCGCCCACTGCTTGACCAAAGGCAACGCTTTTCTGAACAATGGGAACCACAAAACTCAAAAATATATCAAACTAAAGATAAATGAACATCTTGACTGAAAAACACATAAAACAACACTTAAGCATGCTGGGAAATGCAAATCCTCTTCCCAGTTGTAAAATTGTATGTTAACGCAACACAAATCCTTCGTGTTACATAACTAAACATGAAAAAATCATGATTTGATCAAAATTTCAAAGAATTGTGTTGATTTCACTTGTTTAATTTAAGTAGATTGGGCAAGCAACAGAAATCCTTTTTTTCAGTGTATAGTATGTGACAACTTAGCACTTTAATTGAGATGCTTTTAGTTAAACGATAACACAAGAAATATGCATACACAATATAATTGGAAAATGTGTTTTTTCACAACATAAATGAACTGTAATTGCTGTTATGTTGTGTGTATGTGAAGAATTACTGACCTCTCCACTGCGATGGCCACCAGTGTGAAGACCGACGCTGAGACTGAAGCCCCCTGAACCAGACCGCTCATCTTACAGATCACCACATCAAACGGCCAACCTGACCATATATAACACACACATTATTATATATAGTATAATGCAATGTAAGTCACTTTGGATAAAAGCATCTGCCAAGTGCAGAAATGAACTCAACTCTACAAAATAAGTCAACTTTAAGACATGGTTCATCTGTGCCTTTGATTTTCAAGTGTGTATATATATATACATGTATGTCGTATGTGGAAAGTGTCATTTTAAGACAAAAAGAAAAATACAGGTTGTGTGTGAGACTGAGCTGTAGGAGGTGTTGGTGTTTGCAGAACTATTTCATTTATTTATAATCTCCAGAAGTGTTAAGTAATGAGAAGGATCTATTTAAAAATGTTAAGTATATATGTTAAGTTATATAGGCAAATAACAAAATATATATCCTAAGAACATTTCCCGAAAACAAGATTTTAAACATTCACGAATGTTTTACAGATAACAGCAAGACTGTCTGGCAGCTAATAAGCAGATATGAGACGCAGCTGTGATTGTGAAGCACATGTCACCTGTGAGTCACAGCCGTTCATACACACACACACGCACACAAACACGCACAAACACACACACACGTTCAGAAAGAAATTCATGGAGATTTTAAATGTGGTTTGCTTAGAAAATCCTGATGATTTCTGCACAGCACAGTTCATTCTCACCATTCCATACGTATTTACAGATGTCTTTCAGAAATCCCGAAATTTGTTGAATTTGATTTGAATGATAAACAGAATCCGCTGACATACGCAACACCGTCTGTTCATGCAAATACCGAGTCAACATCATGTTTACAAACACTCATGTCAATGTATGAATATGTTAATGTTGTCGTATTAAATCTCTCCATCACATTCATTACTTTCACACTAACAAGAACTTACACGCGTTATAAGAAAGCGTTTAGTCTGACATGCATGTCTACAGCACACGAATCATCTGGATTTGGTGTTTGAGTTCATGTCGACATCTTCAATAATATTGACTTCAAATCAGAGTTTGAGACATTCTTGAGATCTTTACTGAGACATTTGCAAATGTGCAATTTGACCCTCACTGACGTCTAGATGTCATCTGTGTGTGTACGCTTGTTCTCCTTCATTGTGTAGTTTGTGCGATTATTTCAGATGATGACAATATTGTACCCGTGATGAGATTATCCACCAGCGTGATGGGCAGACAGAAGATGCCCACTAACACATCACTGATGGCCAGATTCAGTATGAAGATGTTGGTGACTGTTCTCATTTGTCTGTTTTTCAGCACGATGAAACACACCAGGATGTTTCCCAGCATACACAGCGAGAAGATGAGAATATACGCCAGAATGAAGAGGGTGGCCACCGCCAGAGAATGCTGATAATACGGTAAGAGCGTGATGTTCTTGCTGTCATTGAAGAGCGTGCTGTGGTTAATACTGATGTTCTCCACGGAAAACACATTCGCATCCATTACCGAGAGATCTAAAACACAAAACACAGCTTTTAGTTTTAGAAATGAGCACACAGTCCCTGAGCAGAATAACACAACAAACATGTTTAAACTGAAGAACATGAAATCTGTGCGCGTGTAATGAAGCGCAGCCGTCTGAAATGAAATGCATCAGGATTTGTGAACTAGACTCACTTCTGTCTCACCAAATTCTCATTGGTCAAAGCTTTCAGAAAAGCGTTCACTTCTCTGTGTGAGGATAAACTCTTTAACTCACAGGAATCAAGTTTTTTCTTTCAGAATCTCTCTTCATATTCTCTGCTTGTCTGATAAGATCTGAATGAGTCTGATAACAGTTCTCTGCGTGATGTCTTCTCTCTTCTTCTTGTGAACAGAAGTTCATGTCACCCTGCGCTTCTGGATGCTCGGCTTATGAAACGCTTTCTATATCGGTTTGTTATTTGATTTGATTGTGTTCTGTATATTACTTTCCAAAGTAATATAGCGTTGAAGAAAGATAAAAGGCTGCAGGTGTGAACAGGTGTTTGATGTGTAAGATTGTTAGAGTTATTGTTCATGAATCTATGAATAATTTGGTCAGAATATATTAGATGTTAGCATCACGTCTGAACTGCGGTATTAATTCACGTTTGCATGTTTCAGTTTAATGGTGACCAGTTACACCACCTCATATAAACTGAAGGTAAAGCTGAAATGTGAAGTGTGTGTTCAGGTTAACAGTTGTGTTTTCATCAGCTACGGAAAAAAGGAAGAAACCACTTGAACTTTTCATTTCAGTTCTAGATGTATTGTGGTCATTCAGCTCAGTATCTGTTGAATTCCAACAAAATCAAACCTCAGCAGTGACATAAAATCATCCAACAGCAATGAGAAAGACACGTGAAAACTCGTGGTTCCACTTGATTTAATTACGATATTTTTAACATAACTTCTTGCAAATCGTGTGGAACCGATGTACGTGATTCAATTGAGTAATTAAAAAGGAACCTGAGCAACTATCAAACTCACTGGATTATTACAAATAATGACAAAATGAATGTTTGGAAATGTAAACAGAAAATCCCTACAGCAAAGAAAAAATGTAAGTGGCTTAAAAATACTAGCGTGCCTTCTGCACAGTACTGTATATATTTATATATGAATCACACAGAACGAATGAAGTGTGTGATGCTCTGGTCCTGATGAACGTTTTTTAATCACGTTCTCTTTTAATTGGTCATTGCCATAGAAACGGCTGCAGTGTCTCACCTATGGCTCTGGTTTCTCAAGGAGCCCAGCGTGAGATTACAGTAGCTTGTGTCCTGCATATGATCTCATTCAGATCTCTTCTGATGGTCAGTGAGTTCATATCACCATCATCACTGCTAGATTCAACACCTTTCTGTAAAATTACATTTTAAACATTCAAATGAACATGTCAAGGTGCTGAGTATTTTCTCTTGTTTTCATCGTTTAACATGAAATGATTTGCACTTTAAAGTCACGACTCCTGACGTGAACTTCAAATAAAAGAAAAGAATGTTGCACAATCTGAAAACATATACGTTCAGAAACAAGTTCATGTTGATCAACTTCATGGACCTTCTGGTGTTCGACAACAACAATAACATTCATTCGTTTCCATTTTATTATTATGAATGTGTAAATTATAAATGATATTTGATTGATATTCTAGCAGTCATTTATTAGCATGCAGTATTCATCATAATAGAAAGAATTAAGACAATAGAATCGAAATAATTCTTGACCAAAAGGAAGATATGTCGATTTTACATTCTGTAGAATTGCTATAGATATTTTTCATGATGATAAAAGTTCTTACCTTGTAAACTTTGAGGATTTTCCATCTGCTGATCTGAGGACTGACACACATCACATCACCGTAATAACAGCGAGCACATGCCGATAAATGCGTTCGGCACTTCTGTTCTGCAGTCTGAGTATCCACTGAGAGAGAGAGAGAGAGAGAGAGAGAGAGAGAGAGAGTGTGTGTGTTTGTGTGTGTGTGTGTGTGTGTGTGTGTGTCTAATATAAATTAATTCCTTTTTGTTTTGCTTTAGGCACTTTTGTGAGCATGAACCAAATGTGCTTTCTTGTGATTTTGTGTAAATCATGCAGCATCTCAGAATGAAAATATCTTTATAAATCAAATTGATGGTAATACATAAACAATATTAATAATAGAATAAAAGCAGCTTTTTAATGACATAACCTGTCCTGTTATAATATATACTGACAGCTGGAGCTCAAATTATTTCTTTATTTACTATTTGTTCAAAATGTGTTTTCTTTCCTTCGTGAAACCAAAGAGGCTCTTATCTGACATAAAAGTGAAAAGGAAAGCTTCTGTAAAAACACACATAAAAGCATCATAAAACACATTAACTAACATATTTACATCTATTCATTTAGCACATGCTTTTATCCAGACTGACTTACAAATGAAAGAAGATTTCACGTTTTGCTTTAAGTCGCAAAATAAACACAAAGTTACATTTAGGAAGTGAAATAAAAGTGGAAAGGTGAACGGCATGAAAGAGAAGAGGGTTTGTGATGTTACACAATGTTAAACAGTGGAAGGTAAAGGTTTAAGGACTAGTCAAGGTGTATTTATTATTTTATTAGAAAATTTCACTTTTTAAGCATAACTGTAGATTATGTGGATTGTTTTGTTAAAGATAAATGAAGCTCATCACCGCCGGCGTCATTTTATAAAGTTTATCATGCTCGAACTAAAACATTTCATTTTAATCCACAAATCAAACAAATTGATGAATTACATTAAAACAACATAAAATAGAATAAATGACACAAACATTTGTTTAAAGAAAGTGAAGAATACTTTAGCGTATTTTTGAATCTTTTGTGGATTATTATGAAAAAAACCACAATCGTGACATTCATGTCATGCTGTGTGGAAATCTTTCATCTCCTCTGGAATGGGCTTAAGTGTGATCATATATTTGATATATACACTGAAATATAAATATAATCCTGTATGATGATATAAAGCTGTGGTTCAGATTATGGACTCTGTAACACCATCATCACCCCGACACTTATATATATATATATGAAGATAAGTCCATTAAAACCTCTTTCTGTTCCCTATCTCTTAAACATAAAGGTTCTTCACACAGTGATGCTATAGAAGAAACATTTTTGGTTCCACAAAGAACCATTCAGTCAAATGTTCTTTATTTCTTACTTTTTTATAATCTGAAGAACCGGATGTTGGATCGGATGTTGTATGTTGTATAAGCACATCTCTTCAGAGATCTAACAGATCAAAGATGAATATTCTTGAAGTTTCTCAATCAGCTTTAAGTGCCTGTTTTTTCTTCAGAGTCGATTGAAATATTCCACAACACAACTATTATTAACTCTCTTTCCCATTCAGTCACAAGGTCTTATTTAATGCATTATTATGTAAAAAAACACACATTTCATTCATTTATATTCAGTGCAGAAAAACACCCGTGCTGCACGATCGTGTAAAAATTGAAAATGTCATATTGATGTTTTAAGGCTAAAGTTGAAAACATCACCTGTTCATGAATAATTCTGATGGATTGTGATTGAAATATCTGAATTCTTCTTTATGGCTCCACACAGAAACATTTCAGGAACTCGTGTTTCGTGGGTCTTACAAACACCATTAAACGCTGTTTAACTCATTACGTGTGTCAAATAAAAGCAGGGTTAATAAATATTTTTATTGAAACATTCAGAGGCACAGCATGCAGCTCAGTGTATGAACATAAAACAGCAGCGGGAGAGCGAGAGAGAGAGAGAGAGAGAGAGAGAGAGAGGGATGGAGATGGAGAGAGAGAGAGAGAGAGAGAGGGATGGAGATGGAGAGAGAGAGAGAGAGAGAGAGAGAGATGTTCTCAGGTCAGGATGGTGAAATGATGTGGTAAGGACTCTTTTGTCAGGTCTGTGGTCAGTGGATTACTCCTCACATCCAGACTCTTCAGAGATGACATGAGACAGAGTTTCTCTATGGGCAGTTCTGACACACAGAATGAGAGACATCAGTAAAGGATCACATGACATGTATCTCATTATAATAACACAGAATATGAGAATAAAGATACAGCAAACATGAACTAATCCTGTAACTAGAGCTGGAAACTCACATTTCCTCAGATCAAGCTGAACTAAACTATTAGAATCTGTGAGTCTCGCTGAACAGCTCAAAATCTATTTATTGAATAAAGATAAAAATAGTTTTGGATAGAAGTGTAACACTCTCACAATTCCATACAATAATATACAAGTATGATATTGTATTATGACAATATTTTAACCAACATTGAAAAGATGAAACCAAATTCTAACATTTTTTTGCCAATATTCAAGGTTTAATAAAACTTGTGATTAGCAAAAAAAATCTCAATAGGTATGTCACTGAAAAATAAAACAGAATTTTAATATAAATTTAAAGTAAGAAAGGATTAGGAATAATAAAAGCAGTAAATGAAAAAAAATGTAAGTTGCTATAGGTCAAGCAATAGAATTAAACATGTGATATATTGTGACACCCTTAATATCTAAAGAGAAAATGTATATTTGTTATATTCTGACTCTTATTACAATTAGAAATAATGAAAAAGTCAATTTTAGAAAAGAGAAAGAATTTGTCACTGATAACATTTAAAGAGTTTTCCAGGCCTTAAGATTTGAACACTTCCCTGATATTTCTGTGTGTAATATCTCAGATCTGAATGTGTTTATGATTCTGAAGTCTGTTCATGTTATTATGTCGTATAGAGACGCACTGCATCTGTGAGGTTAGTTACATTGAAATAAAAAGCTTTCATCTTCCGTATCTGTCCCATAATCACAAAGCAAAAACATTGTCATGGAAACTACAATTTTGAGTTCAGCTTTCATTTATTTATCATAATTTGCTACCTGAACCCCGTGTAGATGTATTATAGAAACATCAGTGAGCAGATAAAGAAATGTTTCATGTTTTCTTCATGTTTGTAGTCTGTGGACCATCTTACAGTAAATAAGTTATAGAAACACAGATTTATAATACAGCAGATGGCATCAGCTGGTGTCGTGAATTACTGACAGTAATAAAATCTTAAACAAATGCTTGACACACTTAATAAATAATGATTTCTTTAACACAGATATGACAAAACTTCACTCGATGTGTATTTTACTCTTCACACATGTCGGTACATACAGTATATGTTTACTGGTGTTGTGTAGTTTCTGTAAGTTTAGATGAGCATCACTTCTTATCACTTCACAGGTTTATACTCCATTACAACTATAATGTTTCATTCTGTCATTCACTTGCTCTCATATTCTACTAAGGTCAAATATATAAAGACGTGTAGTCTACAGATGTACACATGTTGTTTAGTCTTTTGTCTAAAGTGTGTTCAACACAAATAAGCAAACTCTTCTCTAATGTCTCACGAGGACGAGTTGTGTCGATGTGATTTCTGCTCACCTGTGATCTGGTTTCCCTCCACACTGATGTTCTGAAGACTCTTGACATGTGTGAGGCGCTCGGGGAAAACCGTCAGTCTGTTTTTGGAAAGGTTGATACTGATCAGATGTTCCAGATCACCCACAGCGTCCGGCAGCGAGGCGAGCGTGTTACCCTGCACATCCAGATCTACACACAACAACAACAACCTTCATTCAACAGATGAAAGATTATTCTGTAACACAAATTATCACAACTTCAAAGAAACAAACGCAGCTCTTTGAAGCCACGAAAATCTAACACGAGATGTTTAAATATTTACTTTGGCGTCTTAGAGAAAGCTGTCGAACTACAGACAGGCTTATTAATATTGTATATGAATAATGTTTCAAAGAAAAATGCTTAGACGTGTGACAATCATATTTGCATTTGAGTACCTTTTATAATACATGGTAAACATGGTATGAGTAGATCGGTTGACTTTGGGCACATCATATCTTTAAAGTTAAAGATACAGTCATCGTTTATCCATCCTTAAGTTGCACCAAACCTGAAAAAAAGTATTTGTACTGCTTAACACAAAGGAAGATATTTGGAAGAATGTCACTAACCAAACAGATCCCCCCATTGACTCTCATAGTATTTATTTTCCCTACTATGACAGTAAATGGGAGATGAGATCTGTTTGGTTACTCACATTCTTCCAAATATCTTCCTTTGTGTTAAGCAGTACAAATACTTTTTTCAGGTTTGGTGCAACTTAAGGATGGGTCCATTTTTGGGTGGACTGTCCCTTTAATGCACTTCAGGGTGTAATTCACTACAGGTGTGCGTTCCATTGTAATAATTCTCCAGAAGGCAATTATTCATCACGTCTGAGATTTTCCTAAAGGCAACAGAAGGGCGGAAGAAAGTGATTTTGGTTGCTCTTACCTCGTAGCTGCGAGAATGTACGGAAAAACTTGTTGCTTAAGGCTTTGAGCTGGTTGTTGGCCAGAGTGATTTTGTGGATGTTATCTGTGCAACTGCGCAGCATTTTGAAGACGCCGTCGGGAAAACTGACGAGGTCGCAGTCGGACAGATCTGAGAGAGAAGCGGATCAATTCAGACAATCAGTTAATATAAGATGTGTAATGAAGAGATTGTGCGCCTCAGAATATTAAACGGCTCCTGTTGTGCAATCACTCAGAAAATCAGCAAATACCACCACGGACCACCGGCCACAAATCAATCCTGTATCTGAAAACACTTTGTGTGCGGATGTTTGGCTTCACAATAACACTGATTGCTGTGCCAGTTTACGGAAGTGTTTGATATGATGATTAATGGCAAAGGATGCTCAACAAATTGGATAATGGTCCAAATCAAGTGCATGTTATGGATAGGAGCTCTTTGGAACAACGACAGCGGCATCTACTGGAGTCTACGAGTTCTCTAACTTTATTTTCAATACATTTAAGATCTTGCTTTTGATTTCAGTGCTGAAGTGGGACACACACACACACCTAAAGAGTCTCTGCCCTCCTCCATGGTCTCGTTGATCCTCCGGGCGACGTTGGCCACGGCCTGTGCCATCCTGTGATGTTCAGCTAAGAGCTGAGGAGTGATTGGTGCTTTCAGTGGGACTCAATGACTCATGCAGAGGTGAGTAACAATCAGACAACTGTTACCTGCCAAAGCACACAAACATGCAGTGACGTCACTAACCTCCATACAGTCATCACTGAATGTTCATGAACATCATATGACCATTACAGTACTGGCCAGTCAAATACAAGTGACAAACACTGGAATATATTTGGCTGTTTTATTAAAATTAGTGTTTTAACTAGGGCTGTATCGCGATTAATCGCATTCAGATTTAAAGTTTGTGTTTACATAATAGATGTCTGTTTACTGTGCATATTCATTTTGTATTTATGAACACAAGCACATACATGTAGGCCTATATACATTTAGATGTATTTATTTATATTTACCAATAATTGAAATTATATTTGAATGTGTATACATTTTTCTTAAATATATACATGTATGGGTTTGTCTTTATAAATACAAAGTTAATATGCACAGTACACAGACATCTATTATGTAAACACAAACTTTTATTCTGGATGCGAATAATCGTTTGACAGCCCTAGTTTTAACTTCTTAAAGCGATAATGTCAAATTAATGGTTTCTTAAAGTGAACTATAAGTAAACACAAAATTAAATAAAACACATGTCCCTAAAAAAAAAAAAAGGAAAATTGTGACATAAAATGTCAACAAATAAAATAAATGTGGTTATGATATGTAAAACATTTGAAATGATATATTTTACCTTACCTGTCATTAAAGAAATGAGTGTCATAATGTATGTGTGATTTTAATGTATTAACTTGTTTACCTAACAGTTGCAAAACTATGATGATAATGTTAAAAAATAAAATTTGACAAAATTCACTCGTTAACTATAAGTCTAAACAACACCAAAAAAACATCAGACTTTCACTTCAAACTTTTTACTGAAAACTTGTGACAACTTGCCCCGGTTCCTTCTACATATAAACCTAGTATTCATACATTAAGTTTGGATTCCGAAACTGACAGGATAATGTCACATATCTTCGGATAGTGTTGGAATAATCATTCTCAATAATACTCTCAAGATGTATTTATTTGTGAATTTTCTGTGTGAACACAATACTGTTTGACAGATACAGAGAGACAGCTGAGCAGACAAATATAGAAAACCAAAAAGTTATTTATAGCACGAGTATTAATGCATCTCAACAAAAACTAGACATATTAAATTGTAAATAAGCACATTATGAATCGTTGATTCAACACATGACGTCACGCCATTCATTTTTTACTAAAGCAGTAAAAACGTTAAAGAAGCGATAAAGTAAAGCAAACCTCTAATATAGCGCTGCAGTTTCTCACAATGACACATGCGATTCTCTCTCACCTTCTCCATCCACCCGACAGACGCCTTACATGCGTTTTAAACACTGTTTCTGGACGTTTACGGGGTGTCATGCGACACCAGCAGCATGTAGACGCGGCTGCCGGATTCCACGTACGAGTGTCGTAAAACACATGGCAGCTTCACGACACAAGATCCGTAGAGACCAGAGTTATGTGCGGTTTAGACCTTTTAGAAACAGTCTCTGTATCGTGCATAGTTTTACACGAATAGTTTTAAATACATTTTTTGCACTATGCAAATACAAGTGGAAAAAACGTGAACTTTTAATCAGTTAAGCTTTTGTTTTTTTTATGTTTTTAACACATACAAATTATTAGAGTAGGCCTATGTCAAATCCTAATGCTATTCACTTTCACTCAAAAGTCACCTGTATGTGCACAACAGTTTTATAACGTGCACATTTTTGGGTTGTTTAATAAGCTTTTGAAAAGTCTTTACTTGAAAGCATTAAAACACACTGTACATACCCCTGCTGTCCTGTGTTCTCAGTGTTGTAGGCTACATGAGATCTGCCATTGAAAAGCTCAAAAGCGATTCTAGAATGTCCATGGCAGGTCAGGACTGGATTGCACTTTTACTGTGGGACAATAGAAGGTGATTGTGTTTGACCCATGATCCTTTATGACCCCACAGAGGGCACAAACAGAGCTTCACTGAGCGTTGATACAAACCTACAGATCTCCAGAAAGATGTGTACGTCAATCTCTCCCGCTGTTCTATACATTAGATCACATTTTATACTGATAAAGATCAAGAATGTATGTTATTTAATAAACTGGGTTAAATCGATTGTGAATCAGCCACGGTTACGGATACAAAATAAAGAATATAAAACATTCAGTACTACGAAGAATATAAGTATATTTTTTCAAATGAGGCAATCGCAACATCATTCAGATTCCTTTGGGTGCATGTTTTATTTCTTTTAGCAAAAATAACATTATTTGTCTGACCTCTGTTCTTTATAGAAGAATCCATATATTATGTTTACATAAATATCCATGCTTTATTTACGCATTATATACAATAAATATTTACACACAGTCTTCACCTTCACTGGCGTAACTGTAAATACATACACAGTGCTTGAGATGGTCCATTTAAACATGTTATTATTTCCTTTTAACTGCTTCTCTTCAAGGTCCATAAATGTTTGGAACAGTTGTCTGTATAATGATGCTCTCCACTCTTGAAGGCTGTGCTTCCTGTTGCCCGTGGGCTTTTAGGATGTTATCGGGACGGGCAATTTGGCAATTGACGTGGAGGAAACCACCTGCCCTCGCTGCTGCCGACTGGGGCTCGTACAGCGTTGCTCTTCCCGTAAAACGGCCGAGGGCTTTCGGAAGTAGCGTCATCCTCCGTCCATCAGATGCAGCCGCACTCTTCCACGACCATGTCTTCATGGTGTCGCAGGATTAGCTCTCCGTTTTCATAATATAACATGCTGAGGGGGCTCATCTTGGTGGGTGCGCAGCAGGCCCCAGGCACTCGGTTCGGATGGTAGTACTTTAGCAAACTCTGGTGGAGAAGGAGAGATGAAGAGAAATTTAGATTTACAATATATAGTATAATCGAAAATGACAGGTATTGGAAATTCAACGAGACACTAACCTGCATGTAAGCATGATTGGTGGGGTGAAGCTCCTCACCCAGAGGGTTCGGACAGCTCCCTTCGCAACGGTACGCATTGTACTTCTTGGGGAATACGATCCAGGAGCCCCATCCGATCTGATTGAAGTCCACGTGCATGTCGACTCTCTTACAATGAGAGCTCTTATCGACCTGATTCTTCACCAGCTCCGGGTTCCTCATGGGCTGACCTCTCCTGCCCCTCTTGCTTTTGTGCGCTTTCTCCCTGCGCACCTCTTTACCTTCGGTGTTGAATAAAAACTTGGACTTCTCGGCCGTGTGCAGAAGACTCGCCTTGTCTGCGGTTCCCTGCTGTGAAGCTGTGTGTGAGAATATAAGCAGCATGGCTCTGTGGTGGATGCCATCCGTCTGTTTGGTAGCATGTCTGCCGGGCCTCGCGGCTCTCTTTGTCTTGCGGGTCCTCGTGACGGAGAGTTTTGAGCCGGTCCAGTCCAGCAGCAGGTCTGTGACGTTGTAGACTCTCCAGTGATGAGAGGAGCTCATAAGAGACGCTTCGGAGAGCACGCCTAACGTGTGGTTCTGCATGCAGACATCGTACTGGTGGCACGGGACGTCCAGCTGGTGCTTGATCTCCACTGTAATGTTGGTTTGGTTTGTTTCTCTGGGGATACGAATCCTCAGCTCGGCGGCTTGTATCTGGCGCTCGGAGAGCACAGACGAGAGGTCGAAGTATGTGACGTAGTGTCTGTCCTGACTGGTCAAAGCTAATAAACAAAAAAAAGGAGAACACACGTTGTTATTGATCATGTTGTTATTAGTTGTTTTTGTTTACTAGGGTCTTGGCTCGGACAAGATTCACCCAATTAAACATGCACCCATCACAGCAGCTCTTTTGATATTTATTTTTCACCAGGGATGAATGACCCACTGTAGTGTACACAAACTTAAAAGTAATGAGGTGATTTGTGACAGCTGAACACACACACTTTGATCCTCATGTATGGCTCTTGTCCAGTGAAGTGTATTGGAGTTGTACATTTACATAAAAATTGCTAATTGCTTTGGTTTATCTAATAAGTAACTCTGCAGTCCAAGGCTGTATTCAGAATCCTAATGGCTCAATCTATTAAAAAAACTAAGCCAATTACGACAAAGGTGTGGTGGAGTAGTTTCATGCCTCTTTTTATATATAAATATGAAACCATATTGATTAAAGTCATGTGGTATCGATCTGATATTAAAGTAATCTTAACGGAGGGGCAAGGCACTGCCTTGTTAATCCGTTCAAAACAAACATGGGATCGAAACCCATCGTTTAACACCTCCGCTGCGCTCCACATGTTCCGCGGATCTCTATTGCGCCCGCGCTCGGAACCAAGAGCACCTAATCTAATCAGCGACGTGTGAAAAAGACCTGAGGGCTGATGTTGATTTGCCTTTAACAACTGATTTGTATAAGGATGTCTGGCGAGGGTCTAATCCACATCACCAGAGAGGGGTTTGCGCACGGCATTAGTCTTCAAGCTGATCCTGGACTTATTCAACCACGAGTGAGATGTGGATTGAAAGTGTCTGGCGCTGAGATTTGACAGCCAGGAGCCACCGGGACCCTCAACAAAAGAGCCGCAGCACTTTTCACCTCAGTGCGCAACTCCAGTGGCTCTCCAAACCCCCCAAAGACTCCACTTTAACCAGAAAACCCAAGATCGTGCAGAATAAATGAAATATAAATACAAGCTTACTCTTTGACAGGATGCTCCGGATTGTGTCCGCTTGCTCGTGGTCCATATAATCCACGGGACGCGTCTGGTTCATCTTGAAATTCCGATAGAGATGCATCATATAGGTGGGCGGCCGGTGGGTTCGGTCCGGTCTGGATAAATGCGCCGACATAATCCGTGTGCCATGTAGATGGCTATTATTGTGCTTTCCCAATACTCCAAGAAGCAGAAGCTGGTAGCAGGCCAGGCGCAAAGCTCCGAGCACATGCATGATGGACTGAATTCAGAATGACAGGTTGAGGGGTCCACGAGGGCTTATATACCTCCTCCCTCTGCCCCTGCTGCATATTTAACAAGTAGCAGAGGACATTAAAGGAAATTGACATGCCATGACAGCTCATCATCTATTCGTGTGGTAATGAGACGCATATTTTACAATGAACAATTAAAACACCTTGCGCACCGTGACATCACCAAAGTTGCTTTTGTTCTTTGAAGACTGTAATGGCACATAGACTTACTGAACTGAAGTCAAGGGCACTTTACACGAGTCACATTAAAGTAACGTGATGTGGGTTTATGTTCGTCTTGGCTTTATTATATATTTGCAAGACTATTTTGAGATTATGATAACTATTATGCTTTAAGTGCATTTTGTATTTAATAATAGTATAAATAGGCCTATTGCATAAAATAAATGAAATGCTGTCGTGTTTCTCAAACGCTCTGGATTTCTCATCAATATGCTTAAAAACAAAGGAAAATATTTCTGCCTCATTGATGTCACAAATTTTATTAGATTACATACATTTTGTATTATCTTATCAATGGCCTATTATATCTGCCCTCTTTAGTTTTAGAAATGTGCAGTGAGAACTCTAAAATAATATACAATAATTGTAACGAAAAAAAATATACAAATGTAACATTTAATTGGACATTTATGTCCCATTGATCCAAAACGAACATAATTCGGTGTTTTGAAAGTTTCCTTTGATATTAAGATTTACTAAATAGGCAAAGGGCGTGCCGCGTTAGCATTAGCAATGCATTAATAAATACACACACACACACACACACACACACACACACACACACACACACACACACACACACACACACACACACACACACACACACACACACACACACACACACACACACACACACACACACACACACACACACACACACACACACACACACACACACACACACACACACACACACACACACATGTTACACAAACAGTTCATGAGCGTGTATCTGAATTTACGAGCCCCTCACACTCATACACCCCCAAAACATACGCATGCTCAATGAGAGCGTCTCTCTCACACACCACGAGTGCTGCTGTGAGCGCGTGAATCCAGCACACAAAAGGGATTTTGGGAAGTGTGTTTTCTGGGATCAGTTGTTGTGTTCTGATGGCGAAGCTTTCATTGCGATGGTGAGTGAAGAATTTGACTTTCTCTCATCTTGTGCACAGATGTTCATAAAACTGCATTGCCAGTGTGTTCAAACAAACCGGAGCTTCTGTGTAGCGGAATGTCATTGCACGCATTCGTGTACTAGATTGCAAGAATATGGTTCGTTTAGTATAAGGCGTGTGTGATCTGTAACGCAGAGTTTGTAATCACGCATGATCGGGGAAAATGAAAAGAAACAGCGTTGAGAACTCCGGTTCATTTCAGCGAGTCGTTTTCATGAATAGATTCAAAGATAGAGTCGCTGATTCGTCAGCGCATGACATCTGGCTGCTGTTGTTTTTGCGTTTTGAACAAAATATTAAACCAAATACTGCTATTTCAAAATATATGTTCACGTTATGTAGATTGTGTGGATTACATCGATCGCACGATGTGGGCTTTTAGATTGAATCATAGAAAAGAACTGACTCAAAAGAACGAATCTTTCGCGAATCATTTGAAGGGTCAGAGGCTCGCTCGCGTGTCGCTTTGTAACTTAGTACTTTGGTGGAGATCAGAGAAGAGGACAACAACTCCATTAAACCGGCGATTACAGTCACAATCACGACCATCATCTTCATATTTGAATCATTTATAAGCTTTATCACACTGTGTGTTGGATTCAGAAGGTGTTTGAAAGGGAGAGAGCGGGGAAAAGCAGGTAAATCACACGAACTGACTGAAGCGATATGAGATAATCCGTTTGATTAGAGAGTAAAATGGTTCGAGTCGTATTTCATCACAAAGTCAAAAGAAAATATATATTTGTTAATATTTATATGTGCATTATAAGCGACATTTATTATTTTATGGTATAGTGGCCCAACGCGTATTTATTTGAGGTAAAATATGATTTCCTCCTCATTTTGTGACGTTGTGCTGACCGACCCTCAGAAACTCGACATTAAACAAGACTTACTATATTTCTAACCACTGAACTTGGACGAAACCAAAATGTAAAAATCGTATCAATTCACATAAAAGCTATGTAATATTAGTCGATTGACATGCTAACGAGTTGATCGAGAGTCAGGCATATAAAGATTAATGGTGATGAAGTTCCTTTCGATACTCATATATCCATTAGAGATCTGTGAATAATCCATCTATGTGAAGATGTCAGTACTAGATTAGAGGAGTTTGCTTTAGGGATTGAGATAAAGTCAAGTGCTCTTGTTAGGGTTACAGGGAAACATGTCGTTTGTTGGAGATCTAAATGAGACCCATTAAAAACACGTCACTGTTTTCTATGGATCTAGTCGGTTAGAAAATACTTCATAAAGTGAATTTAAGATATTTTCCCAGATCTTCTGTCTGCTTATGACGCTCGTAAGACCTGTTGGAGGATACAGTGACTTTATTCTTTTAGGGTATAAGATTTTATATTGTATTATTAAATCAGCTTGTTCTCATTGTGACAACACTTTCTGGATATATGTGTTACACACATATTTTTTTTAATTCTTTACACTTTTAACTAAGGTTGTTACACTGTAAAGAGATTATTTATGGTTCTTTCATTAGGTTTTTGCTTTATTCTTGAAGTAAAATGAATGAAAGAGTTTGTTGGAGCTAATAGGACGAGACGAGAGTTGTGATGTAGTTTGTGATTTGTTGTCGTACAGTAATCGTCTGTCATGTGTTGAGATGATTTCTGCCACTAGATGTCATATTGTCTGTCTATGTGAATCCAGTACAGTAATACAAAGGCTGCGTCCACAATCTGAGCGTGTTTTCTGCAGGCAGTAAGTTACGATTTGATTTGTATAAGAAATAATCTATATCTTTCATATTTGCTTGGTTATCTCTAATATTCACTGACATTTGCTCTAGATCAGACGTGACGTTTCGTAGAGAAACGCTGTTATGTCATTTCAAACAATCTGTCATTACCGATTCAGAAAGAACAAAGATTGATGTGTCTTGACTGTATGACATTTCATTGTTAGTTTTTCTTTTTAATCTGAGGAAGATTTCTTGCTGACACTGTTTGCGTTTTGATGCGTGTGTGCTGTGATCACAGTTATGTTCCCTTTTGAGAGTTCAGGCCGGACGGGAAAATACACTTCCTATTGGACAAACAGGTGTCAGATCCGTTCGGAAGCGGATGTTTAAAACACAATTCATCATTCATAAAGACAGCAGGAAACAGACAGGTAATCCACTTTTTAAAGCTTGTAAGGACAGGAAGCTAAAATTCTGTACACTCCTTCAAAACATGACATCACTTCCTTAGACAGCAGACTTCATCTGCTCATTCTCAAATCGTACTTGCGAAGGAAAGCTCACCCGCTGTGTTCTTTCATTGGCACAAAAGGTTTCTTTTCTTTTTCAACATTCTCTTCTGTACAATGAATGAAGTTTGATAGTGAATCCAGATCTGCTGTGACTTTCAGATCGGATTTGACACCTACACTCTTAAAAATAAGAGTCCAATGATGCCATAGAAGAACCCTTTTTGGTTCCACAAAGAACCATTCAGCCTAAGGTTCTTTAAAGAAGCATCTCTGTCTTACTTTTTTATAATCTGAAGAACCTTTTTTTCATCACAAAGAACCTTTTGTGAAACAGAAAGGTTCTTCAGATGTTAAAGGTTCTTTATAGAACCAAAAGGTTCTTCTATGGCATCAAAGAACCTTTATTTTTAAAGAGTGTATGCTGCAGGTTTGACACTTCTGGTTGACTTGTGGCCAAACATCATCAACATCTGTAGTATTATCTGATTTGAGTTGTGAAGATTTTTGTGCGACTTCAGAAGTAGACAGAGCTGTCGTTTGGTCTGTGTGAAGAATCTGTAATGTAATGGTACAATGTATATTGACCCCCATTAAGTGTCTTAGAGGCTCATAAAAACAGAGATGAATGGTTCTTGAGTGCAGAAAGAGAAACAGGTGTGCTCGGGTTTGTTCTCATCTCTGTCATTCCTCACAGAAATCTTCCTTTTAAAGCAATAGCTCACCCCATAAATTCCCATCACATTGTCCCAGTCCAACATTTTTCCTTGGAGCGAATGTTTTGAAAATGATAGCATGATTGTGATTTTAATAACCAAATATTGGCTTTGTGACTAAATATTTAATGTGTTAATGTAAAAGAGCAACTTGTGGTTTGGATTGACATGAGGGTGAAGAAATGATGACAGAAGTGTTGTTTTATGTTGTGTGTGAAATGTCTTCATTCAGTGGATTTGGTTGTGTATGATGCACGTGTGTGTGTGTGACGTGTTAGATGGTCCAGGCAGTTCACAGTGTGTATGTGGGTTTGTGAGCGGTGTAAATTTAGCCAAGATTGAGATAGTACTGCAATTTCCTGCCTCACCCTGTTGCCCCATGTTCTGTGTGTGTGTGTGTGTGTGTGTGTGTGTGTGTGTCACACAAGCGTATTAGTAAATCATATGTGCTTCTTCCGGAAGTTTTCCTCCTCTACATGGAACCCTGTGATTTTGAGGAGTTTTATTTTTGCGTTTTCTGAGTTTGCGTGAAGACTTTTAGGATTTAGGAAGGGTGTGTGTGTGTGTGTGTGTGTAGATATTTGTGCTTGACGTCTGTTGTGTTTGTGTGTGAGATCCGAGGGGTCTTTCAGAGGTATTTTTTTAATTAAGTGTCATATTAACATTTTTGTGTTATATGTAATTTAATAGTAAAGTATATGAGTGTCTATAATGAATAGTGGTTTGTGTCGACCTGTAGCTGTGTGTGTGTGTGTGTGCACTAAGATTTAGCCCGTTTACTCAGCTGTGTGTGTGTTGACAATCAGAGACGGGGCGTCTTAATTGCTTACGAATGAAGTAATTAGTCTGATGTGCTAACTTACAAGAGCCGCGGTGATTTACGTGATGTAAACACACATGCTGTTACCTCGTCGCCTTGTTTGCTTTGAGTGTGTGTCTGTGTGTGTGTGTGTGTGTGTGTGTCACACACTCACTGTGGAGAGCTTTCAATTCATGTGCTAATTGTGTGTGTGTGTTGTAGGATGCAGCTCTGCCTGATGAGTAAGACCCACCCACACACACACACACACACACACACACACCATCCTCTTCCTGAGAAGTGTGTCTGTCGCTTGTGTCGTTCAGACTAAAGATCTCTTCTAAAGGATACTGTAGGTACTAGTTAAAGACGACTGCCCCAAACACATGCGCACGCACGCACGCACGCACACACACACACGCTGCCGGTGGTTTAGAGAAACTCATGGCATGAGTCGCTCTGCTCCGGTACTTGTCGCTCTCTGCCTGTCTGTGGGATTTGTGCCCAGACGTCTCTGGATTTGATGGTACTCGGGGGTGTGTGTTCACAGGTACAGTGGGAGTGTGTGTTTGTTTATAAATGTGTGTGTTTGAGTAGGTGAACTGGGATTTAAGTCCCGGGAACAGTTTTATCAGTTTAATTATAATGAGAAGCTTCCTTCAGGGATATTTGTGTACATTGTCATGTGGAAAAATGACATTTATTGCTTAAGTAAACATTTGTGTGTGAGGGTTAAATCTCTGAACATGTGTGTGTTTGTGAAGTGTATTGTGTGTGTATCACTGTGTGTTATCTGGTTTTATTAACACACAAATCCTCTTTATAATTGTTTTTTTTTTTAGTTTTACTTTTTTATTCTCGTGAATAATATTTTCTTTACACCTTAAATATTTTACTGTTTTCCTTTTCAAGAACAGCTTTTCAAAAAATCTTCAAAATATCTTAATAATATCGTGAACGCATCATAGAGTTATTAGTAGGTTTTGCATTTATATAAGATGCTTTTATCTAAAGCGACAATTTGTAATGTCATAAAGATGGCAAATTCTGAAACATTTCTAATAGGTTTTCTAACCTTGACGCTCAATTGTGAGGGTCTACAGGGGTCCCGCGTTTCCTGTTTTGTTTCACTTCATGTTGGTTACCTTCTGAAAATTATGAACAACTTCTATATAAATTTAATAAAAAACAACAACAACAGATAAATAGTGTCAGTAAGGGATTTGTCAGTGACGTGTTCGGATCTGAGATTGTCGTCACATGATGTGTTTTCTGTAGAGTCGCGCTGTCTGTCTGTTTTCTCTGGGTCACGGTTCTGTTCACAACTCGCAGTCGAGGATAGAATGGTTCACCCAGAAATAAGCAACACAATATCAGATCTGTGACCCGCTTCAGATCTGCTGCTAGACTGGGTGAAATCTTTTAGGTTAAGGGTCACACATATAAGTCGAGCGTGTCGCAGTGGTCATATGTAGACGTTGAGGCGTGTTTTCATTTTGGGCTGTGCTCAGTCACAATAACTGTAATTATGAGCTATTTCTGATCTGCATGAGTCTGTGTGTGTGGATCTGTCTCCTGGAGCATTCTGGGAATATTTGCAGCGGTTAAATTCAATTCACTCTGATCTGTCCCGTACATCTGTAGTGTATGAAAATGAGAAGCCAGCGTATTCTTACTATGGTATATGAAAGTACGACGGTGATACTTGTGTTACGTTAGGTGCACTTGAACTAACGTGCACATCCCCAAGGTGTTGTAACAGCGGAAGTTGTGTGAGGAAGTGGGTTTTTTCTCAGGCTGATGTTCGTTCTCAGAGGGGAAGAAACTCTGAGCTAAAAGAGGTGAAACGGTGAACGTCAAAACCATGACAACATTCCACAGGTCTGGAGGTCTTCGAATTGTTGTGTCACACAGACGATATTCAGAGTTTTGGAGCGATGGATGTTTGGATAGATGTGTAGGCCACACTGATTATATTATAGTTTTAAATTATATTATTTGCAGGCGAGCAGTAGGTGTGATGTGAAAATACACATTTGATTGTCTTTGCCTAAATTTCACATGAGGTGGTTTAATCTTTACAGTATGTTTTAGTACAATCTGCTTTTGTGCCAGTGATGGTTAATGGGTTGCGTTTCATTTTTCTAATAATAACTCATTCATACGAATTATCCACCTATTAGTTATGGATTCCCTTGAGATCATGTTGTAATAAATGTCAGATGAATAAATGATCAAAAGTTGTTAGTTGCACCCTAAACCACATTGTCAAGAGATTCTGAAATCTCGCCACACTTCCTGTGGAAGTGGGCGGCTTTTCTGTGTGTTTGAGGTGTGTCACCAAAAACTGACTTTGTGGTCACAAACAGGACAATGTTGAACAACTGTTTGTGTTTACGTTACTATACTTCATTTTACAGTGATGTGGTACCCCATGGTATTATTTATCACATCAGTTTTATTGGCTTTGTGACCAAATCTTTAGTGTCAAATTGTCTGTTGTGAGTTTCGTTTCCTTTTCTGCAGATCATTTCCATGTAAAGCGCTTTGAATTATCTTATTGTATGAAGCTTGACTTGTTGTGAAAAGATGTGCACAGTTTATAGTATGATGTATCCATGAAACATCCACAGTTTGCAGTCAATGTTCTGGACATTTGTTTGTTTGCGCTCAAGGTCTGTGCAGAGATAAAGAAGTGAAATACTGTACTGAAGATGTAAAGATGTGTGTGTGTGTGCTGTAAATCTGACGGTTGAATCACATGTGTCTGTGTTATTAAGTGATCTTCATCTCCTCTCAACGTTTCTTAAGAATGAGGAGCATTCTGCATCCTTCCTCTGATTGGCTCATTCATGCTTCCTGCAGCTGCACTGCACTTCCTGCCTGCTCCGAGATCCTTTTGTGCCCGAACGCTCCGTTCCTAACTGAAGTTCACCAGCAGAATTTCAATAGATGCTGTGTGTGGGGAAAACAGAATGGACAGCTGTGTGTGTGTTTTCCCAGATTTTTTTCACTTTGCTTCTCAGTTTGACTCCATGTGGAGACGATGAGGATTATGTTGAAATCTCTGGATTTGTCTGCTTGTCATACTAAAAGCTTTTTTAATGAAAACGTTATTATTTATTCGTACTCACGTCAAACCTGTATGAGTTTCTTTCTTCTTCAGAATGCAACAGAAGATATTTTGAAGAATGTTGATAATTAAACAACACTGAACTCCATTGACTTCCATTGTATGAACACAAAACCACTGAGACATTTCTCGAAATATCTTCTACTTAAGAAAGAGAGACATACAGATTTACAAACACATGAGAGAGAAAAAATGAAGATAGGATTTGTATTTTTGTGTGAACTTATTTTGTGTTTTTGAGCTCAAGCGTGCCCTTGACATTTCCCCTCAGTTTGATTGACAGTAAGCACTTTTTTTAAGAGTGTTTGCGGTCCTGTAAGCAGGCAGATGGGTCATAAAGGTTTGTTTTTCAGCGAAGATGTTTGTCTGCTGGGTTGTGGGTGGGTTTGTGGGGCAGATGTAATGTGAATCTGAGGATATCACCTACACTTTGCCCCACTTAGCAACACGTCTGTTCTGATAACGCCTTCACAACACAGATGCTGTGAAAATGTGCCATGATGGGCGACTAAAAGCTTTTTTAGATTTGTATCATAATGTAAATGTATTTTTTTGGTTACCAACACAATATTGTCTACATGTTTGTCTACAATATTGGCTTTCCTGTAGCTCAGTGGTTAGAACATGGCACTAGCAACGCCCATGTCATTGGTTTGATTACACATTCTCCAGAAAAAATGTATAGTATAATGCAATGTAAGTCGCTTTGGATAAATGCATAAAAATGTAAATGATTTGTAAAACCCATAAATCAACCAAATGATGTTTTGCTGTAAGTACAGTAGTATGAAAAGCATTGTGTTGTGTTTGATTGACAGCTGCTAGTGGAGTATGGGTACAACTGCTAGTGCTGCTCCCCAGCCCACGCTGCATGAGAGTTTCCACGGCAACGGGATGACGGACAGCAGGCGGTCGCAGAGCAGCGCCTCCTTCCAGACGCTCAGCATCCACAGTAACAAGGCCAAATCCATCATCACTAATAAAGTGGCACCGGTGGTCATCACGTACGTCTACCTCACTGTTTGACATCACGTGTGTCGTGTTGAGCTCTTCGTCACATCGGCTGTGTGTCTGTGTGTGTTCAGGTATAACTGTAGACAGGAGTTTCAGATCCATGATGATGTTCTCAGAACAAACTATAAAGTGGGGAGGATTTCAGACAACATGCCTGAGCACCATCTGGTCCAGGTGAGCCCGCTTCAGAATGTGCCACAATGACGTTTATAGTATAGTTTTATTTTGGAATATCTTGTTCTTAACATGAGATTCAAAAATACATTTAAAATAAATAGCATTTATGTTCAAGAGAGATTTTATGAACACAGTGTTTCCTGTGAATTAAGATGAAGGATTTTCATTTGAGGATGAATCAGTCGTGGGGTTTTAAATGTGTCCCAGCGTGTCTCTCGCAAACAGAGCGCGGCGAGTGCGGGGGTCTCTTTACTGCTCCAGACATCTTCGCACCTCTCATCGAAGGCTTTGAAACGTCTCCGCCTCCTGTTGACCAATGAGAACGCTCGCTCGTTCAATTTATTTGCTCGTTACTTTCTGTTTGCTGACGAGTCGATGATGGGTTTCACTGGAAACCAGCGCCACGTGTTTGTACAGCCATCAATTCATCACACGCTGTGTTATTGTGTGTTTGTGTGTTTTTCTTCTTTCTGGAGCATCTCATTATTTAATGTTCTTTGTGAGTCGAGCGCTCGGAAGGCTTAATATTAAACAAATTATATTTTTACGAACGTCATCCTGAGATGGTTTCGCTCTCAGGGTTCTTACTTCATGGTCCAAGACGTGTACGGAAAAGCGGATGTTCTCAACACCACCGGCTCGTACGGAGCGCCCAACTTCCGGCAGAGCAAAGGCAGCTATCCGCTGTACGGCATGGGCCAGCCGAGTCTGAATGGTTTCAAACAGGTCCTCCAGAGACTGCAGGGTCAAGGTCACCAGGTCAGAGGCTGTGAATATCTTGTGAAAGTGATGTGTAAATATCTGTGATGATGAGACGTTTGTCCTGTAATTTGTTAAACAGGGTCTCACGCTGAGATTCATTCTGTCGTTGATTCACTCCATTGTTCGTTTAAATGTGTTTTACACTCGCAGTGTCGAGCAAACAGACGCTGTCAATAAAACCTCATTGGTTTGTACAAACGGAAAATTGATGGTTTAAGTGTAATGTAACTAAACGAAGCAATTACGATCTGCTTTTATTTGGGAAAATACACTTCAAACTATTTCAATGTAAGTTGCTTTATTGGCATGACAAAATTGTACATTGTATCGCCAAAGCATTTGCAGCTAGGCTGCATACAAGTAGTGCAAATATGTATACAAATAGAGGGTAAGTAATAATAATTAATAGTATAAAATGAAAAGTGTGATGTGTGTATTGCGAGCTTAAAGTGAATTAGTAATATATATAATTTAAAGAAAAATAAAGTGCAAATTTTCTACAAAAGAAAAATATACATTCAAACTCTCTCTGTCTCTCTGTGTGTGCGAAGGAGGTGATTTTTTTCAGTTTACGTGAGGAGCCCGTGGTGTTCCTGCGTTTGGATGGAGACTTTATTCCATATACCCCCAGGAGGAAAGAAAACCTTCATGAGAACCTACATGGGCTGGAGCGAGACGTTTCCTCTGAGAGTCTGGAGCTCACCATCAGAAAAGAGGTGTGTACATCACCACAATAAGAAAGAGATCATTTCAGTTCCCAATAAACCCCATATTCATGATTCAACAATGTTTGAAAATTACATTTGTAAGGAATTAAATACATGTCATTCCACAATAAATGTATGCAAAAATGGTTTTGACATAATCATTTAAAAGTGCATTTATATGAATGTTTTGCTCTTTATTTTGTCTTTGACACAAATACACGTAAACTGTAACGCTTTCCTGTTACAATAATACTGAACGTCAATAATAAAACTCGTGTGACACGTGTTTGTGCTTTCAGCTTCATGACTTCGCCAAACTGAACGATAACGTGTTCTACGTCTATAATGACATTGAGCACTTTAAAGGAGAACCTCAGAAGATCTCCATCATCTGTGAGGAGGACATCCATGTTACAGAGGAAGTGTATAAAAGACCACGCTTTACCATGCCCACATACAGGTACACAAACACATGCTCTTCAGATCCGTGTGCTGGTCTTAAACATGCTTTATTTGATGTGAACATTCTTTCTAGATGTGCTTTACATGATGAAAGGATAGTAAGTCATTTTTCACGTGGACTTTTTCTGTATCTGCTGAACTGAAGAACAGGTGATAATCACAGTCAACTATTTGCAGGTATTACCGGATGCCTCTTCCAGTGGAAGGAGCGCCTCTGGAGGACGTCTTTGATGTGTTTGTGAACATTCTCAGGGTAAGATGTTGGATTAACTGAAGGATTAACTGCGTTTAGACGGCATGTGTAAGTGGTCTGTTCAGAATCAAGGAACCTTTCTTTTACTTTAACAAGCGCTTAACACTTTTAAAATATAGCGTCAGCCGTCATTTACTTACCCTTATATCATTCCAAACCTGTAAGACTTTGTTTCTTCTGCAGAACACAAAAGAAAAGTATTTTCTTGTAGTATTAATCTGAATGAAGTCCTTTTATGTTGTGAATTTCTGTAACAAATTTGTTCCTGTTGATTTCTCGACCATACGCTGTTTGTTTCATGAAACCTAATCTTTTGTAAGTCGTGTGTTGAATGCATGTTGTGTGCGCTGTGATGAATGAGACTTCCTTTGCGTGTCTCATGTTTCCTGTTTCTGTGGTCTGAGGACACAGACTGATGTCACAGATTTGCAGAGTTGAAAGATTTGAGAGAATAAATTGACCAAGTTAAACCACAGACGGAATGTGTCTGTCTGATATGTTTTATTGGAGGTTTTATTTCACTCTTTATACTGTATGTGTTGTATTCTGTGAATGCATCTTCTCAAACTGCTTCATAAAATGAGCTGTTGGTCTCTTGTGATGGTGAATCACGTGGGCATGTGTCTGACGCTCACTGTCTTGTTATAGCTCTGCCAACAGAATGATGCACAGGAAGCAGCTTGTAGAAGAAAGCGAGGTCACTTCCTGTCTTTCTCTAAGGCTCATGATTATACATACAAACTATATATACGGATATTTTGTGAATTGGGATGCAGACATTACGGCTCGTTTTGTACCATACTCATATTTTGAGGTTTTTTGGAATTTGGGATGGCCTTAAAAGCAAATATTGTACAAATATCCACCAGGCATCTCTTTTGTACACTCCTGTGTTTATCAAATACTTTTTCTCCATTCCAGTTAATAGGAAGTGATAGCAAGGAACACTAGCTTTCTGTAGCCCTTACCAAGATGGCCGCAGTGTGTGACCTGATATGCTCCAGTAATCTAATGCACACGGATCTTTTTCTTTAAGGAGAACCCGTGTCTGTCATTGAGTCGTGATGCGTCCCAGCCGCTGCCCGCGCTGTTGTTCAGCTGTCAGGTGGGGGTGGGCCGTACAAACCTAGGCATGATCCTCGGCTCGCTGGTGATGATCCACCTGACACGGGCATCTCAGGAGACGAGTTCACCGTAAGAGACCAAACACACATGATATATGATGTGGTTGAAGAAATACCAACAACACTTGTGTATTTTATGTGTTCATAGAGCTGAAGATGATGTACCAGACAAACCTAAAATGAACTTCCAGGTCATTCAGATGCTCATCAGTAAGCTGCCCAAAGGTCAAGAGGTCATGGAGGAGGTGAGTGTCGTGTTGCTTTGAGTGTCTTGTGAAGTCTTCTGGTCCACTTAGAAAACTAACGTGACTAATAATAGTTTTACTCTTTATTTTCTGTAGATTTTGTAATTTAATTTCTGTCAGTCTGATCATGCTAATATGTTTTTCATTGTAACTTTTGAAATCTTTTCTGTGAATTTTCAGATTCTTGTTAAATGTTGATTAATATCTGTATTAGACATAAAATAGCAATCAAAGTTAAAATGACAACACACTTAAATACAAGCAAACATTTGTAAACAAAGCAAAACTATTTATTATTCTCATGGATGTTTTATCAACATGATGTTAAGCGAAAGTCAGTGACTTATCTGTTATCTAGTAAAGGATGTATATTGTAGACGTCTAGCCTGTGTTGAGATTGTGTTGAGCTTCAGTAGATGTCGAGAGGTCTGTGTGTGTATTTAATGGTGTTCTGGTGTGTTTCAGGTCGATCGGGCCATTGACTTGTGCTCTGAAATGCATGACATCAGAGAGGCCATATATGAGAACAAACGCAAGCTGGAGGGAATCGGTGAAGATTATCAGATCCAGGTGAGGACCTGCTTTACGATTTGTGTAAGATTTAAGAAGCATGTGTTAGATTTAAGTCTCATTCGTCAGTTTATCAGCGCTGGTCTGCTGTAGATTCTCTCTCTTGAGATCTGCTGTGACCTCTGACCTGTGTCCTGCTCTACTGTTTTCTGCAGCTGGTTCTCTTTGAATCAGCTGACAGATTCTTAATAAAGTGTTGTTACTTTCTGGTGTTTCAGGGAAGCAGTACTAAAAACTACTTCCTGCAGCGAACTCTACAGAGCCTGGAGCGATATTTCTACCTGATCGTTTTCAACGCTTACCTGCATGAACAGGTGCGAGACAGCTTAATGTCAAACATTTTACAAGGACTTTCCAAAAACCTGTTGTGTTTATCAGCTGTGTGTGTGTCTGGTTTAGTATCCGCAGGCGTTCACGTGTAGTTTCAGCCGATGGATGTGCACTCACGCCTGGATTTACCGCCTACTGTCCTGCATGAACCAATCAGAGCTCAGAGCCTCAGCTGATCTCATCACGAAAGGAGCTCGAGTTCTGGTGAGCGATGTCAATGTTACGATCCGTCAGACATTAATGTCACTCATATTTAATCTGTGAATTATACAATAATCACAACATACTCATCTGCATCAGACATTTTATATTTTTCCTGTGTGTGCTATGTTCTGGCGAATCATTTTTCTTATGTTAAATGTTTTTCTGTTGTTCATCGTGGGTTTGCTTTTCACAGAACTCATGTGTTTCATTAAGCAACAGTAACTAAGGAAAGTGTGACATATCAGCAGATGAACTGTGTGAGCGTGACACAACGTTGCAGGCTGTGTCAATGTTTCTCTAATGGCCTTGGAGACGTTCTGTGCTACTGAATGGAATGAAATGCGGAAGTTAAACTTTCAACAAAAATATCAGTGTTGTTTCTCATCAAAGAAAGAGACGTTTATTCTGATGACACGAGGAGTAAAAGGGTTCGAGTGCAGGTCAGATAAAGCATAAGTGAAGCTGTCACTCAAAGACTAGGACAAAACAGATCAACTTATTTATTTCTATCTTTTATTCTATATTTAGCCATACAATGCACATAGAAAACATGCTGTAAATATGTGTTTGCTAAATAGGTTGTGAAAAGTGCATTCAGCTGGAAGAAGAGAATGTATTTAAAATAAAACAGATTTGACTGTATCTTTAGTCTTTCACAGATGGATTCATTGTGTTTTTGTATTTCCAGGTGGCAGATGAATATTTAGCACCTGATGTTCTGAGCACCATTAAAGAAATGAAAGTTGCTAACTTCCGCCGCGTGCCCAAGATGTCCGTCTACGGCATGGCACAGCCCACATCTGAGGTACAGTTCACCTTCAGAGATGTTGACAGATGCAGATTAGAGTCTTTTAAGTGCTCATGTCCTCTCTGGTTACACTTCAGATGTTTTTTGAAGATCTCGTGCTGTTTAATGTTCGATCACATTCCTCATGTCACTGTGCGTCTGTCCTCCGTCAGGCCACGGGAGTCGTTCTGGCGTATCTGACGGATGAGAAGAGGAAACACAGCAGTGTGTTGTGGGTGAATTTACAGGACGAGCTGGTCCTGGAGGCAAACGGGCAGATCTTTTGTCCGAGAGAGCCCAGCTCTGTGGATGAGCACATACGTGTGCTTCCATCGCAGGCGCAAGAGATAGAGGTCAGGACCATCTGCTTTATCTGTTGTGAGATGTACATTTCAAAGCCATATTATTGACGATTTTCACACGCATCCAGATGTCTTTTATGTCTCTAGATTGTGAATTTGTGTGTGGTTGTGTGTATGTGATGTAGAGATTGGAAACTGCTCTGAAAGAAGAACTCGTGGGGAATCAGAAGTGGCTTGAAGTGACTCTGGAGCAGGAGAAGCAGATGAAGATGTTTAAGAGTTGTGTGACGGTGCAGGAGATCTTTAATCTTCACAAGAGTTCACATCAGGGTCTGCAGTACAGACGGATTCCTCTGCCAGACTGCTGTGCTCCCACTGAAGAGGTCAATACACACACACACACACACACACACATTCAGGAACTGGTGCGGTCCGGTTAACTAGCTGCTCAGCGGCTTTTTATTGGTAAAGGAATAATTCACTCAAAAATGGTCTCCATAGTAGGAATAAAAATTACATTATTCCTTTAGATGTTTGCAAAACCCAGTGACAAACATATAGGTAGACTAATAATAATGATTTATTACTCAAAGACTCAAAATCTAGAATAACACAGTTTCAGAAGGACAACAGCGATGTATTAAGAAACATGCGTATTAATATCACCAATGAAATTATCTTACAAAATAATTCTGCAAGTTTTCATGTGTTTTTTTTCTGTTTTGTCATAGTTGGTTTGTCGTCCTGTTTTTTGTTCTTCTCCTTTTTGTAAAGCAAGCTGCTTGTGAAGTGCTATATAAATAACATTGAATTGGATATTTTATTCCTCATATGTGTACACACACACACGCACGCATGCACACGCACACACACACTTGCACGCACGCACGCACACACACACACACACTAAATGTTTTTATTTTAGAAGTGTGTGATGTACAGTCATGTGATGTGATGTAGAACAGAGATGCTGCGTCCTCTAGTGCTCATGTGTGTAACTGCAGATCAGAAACTACAGCAACATTCACCCCAAACATCATCTGTCCAGTTCCTGAAAAGACATAAAGCTTTACATTTCCATGTGTTCAGGGTTTTGACAGCTTGCTGGAGGCGATGAAGTCTCGTCTGGCTGAAGATTCTCTCTCTGCGTTTGTGTTTAACTGTGGGAACGGTAAAGGCCGGGCGACTACGGCCATGGTCATCGCTGCTCTGACGCTCTGGCATTTCAATGTACGTCTGCTTTCTGGATTATACTACAGGACAGAATGTGTTGTGGGAATACTTGTACTCAAATACTCAAGTACTAACTATATAAAGAATAGAATTGTTAGTTATATTGATTTTAACATAATGCAAATGTTTACAATCCAAAACAATGCAGTAGTAGCACAGTTCTGTTCAGTAACTGTGAGTTCTTGTGTTGTGTTCATAGGGTTTTCCAGAATGTGCTGAGGATGAGATTGTAAGCGTTCCTGATGCCAAATACACAAAGGGCGAGTTTGAGGTGTTTAAACTGTTGTGTTTCTTATCTAAATGTGTCAAAAGACATTTGTCTAGTTGTATGATGGATACATAATCCTGTGTTTGTTTGTTTCCCCGGAGCCGTTTTCAAAGATCTCAACATATATCAAGTTATTTTAAGTTGTACATTTCTCTTATGATTCCCAGCAGCTGGGGTTTTTCCTAATGTTGTTTCCACACATGTTCAGAAAGATCTTTAGTGGTTTCTCTTCTGTGCCCAGTTCACATTATGGAGAATGTTTGAAACAGAGAACAAGTCATGTTCTGTCATCCTCTGTATCTCTTCCCAGAAAATCTGTCAGCTGTGGTTTTACTGATTCCAGGGTAAAAAGTTTGTTTTGGAGAAAAGTTTGCTTGTTTAATGATGATCTCTGGATCTGTGCTGGTGTGTCTATGAGACACTGTCACCCAGTTATTAGATCCGTTCCTGTTTTTTAACATGGATTCACACACATGTGACAGCTGAAGTTCAGACACACACAGACTCCAGTGACCTGAACAATGTGTTTATGGAAACACTGACCTGTATTAGGTTCAGACATGAACTAAACCCCAGCGGCAGGGTCACTGTAAAGCACTAAATGATAAAAGTAGGACATGAATCAAATTAATGGACATGCATGATGTGTTATATCAGTGAATAATGATTATATACCTGAAACTTGATATTGTCGCATCTTTCAAAATTTTGATGCCCCAATAAAAAAAAAAGGTGAGGATTTAAATATATAATTTAAATTGTTTAGTGCAAAAACACAGTAAACTTTTCATAAAAAGTTGATGAAAATGATTGTCATGATTCATGTTTTTGTAAATTATGCTATTTGTGACCCTGGATCTTATGGGTAAATTTTTTGAAATTGAGATTTTTACATCATCTAAAAGCTTAATATAAGCTTTCTATTCATGTATGGTTTGTTGGGACAATATTTAGCTGAGATAAAACTATTTAAAACTCTGGAATCTGAGGGTGCAAAAAAACTCTAAATATTGAGAAAATGGCGTTTACATTTGTTCAAATAAAGTCCTTAGCATAGCATATTACTCACAACAATTAAGTTTTGATATATGTAGAGTAGGAAATTGACAAAATATCTCCATGAAACATGATCTTCACTTTATATCCTGAAGATTTTGGGCATAAAAGAAAAATGGCTAATTTTTACCCATATAATGTATTTTTTTGGCTATTACTACAAATGTTCTTGTGCTACTTAAGACCAATCCATCCCCATATAACAGATCATGAGCTCTTTTTGAGGAATAATTTTTCACTCCGTTGTCTCTTCTTTGAAATTAGAATTTTGAAAATGATGAGTTATGTTTTTGATATGTTTAATATACACAGGTCCTAGTAATGATTGAATATGATGTGTGTGTTCAGGTTGTGATGAAGCTGGTGAGGTTGCTCCCGGACGGTCACCGGATGAAGAAGGAAGTGGACATGGCGTTAGACTCTGTCAGTGAGACGATGACCCCGCTTCACTATCACCTGAGAGAAATCATCATCTGCACATACAGACAGGTAGAGGGCGCTACACACACACACACACACACACACACACACACACACACACACACACACACACAGCACTGTGGAGGCAGTAGTAGTTTTTACAGTATATTAGCTGCACAGTATATTAGCTGCACAGTATATTAGCTGCACAGTATATTAGCTGCACAGTATATTAGCTGCACAGTATATTGGAATTGTCCTAATATCACATATGTGCATTACGACAACGTACGTGATTTTAATACTTCAAATTGTGATGTATAGGTGGCTATTTTATGTTGTGTTTTAATATAATTAAATCGATTTAATAAAGTATATTGCCTTTTTCTTCAATGTCGTGCAACTGTAGTTAATGGCATAAAAATTTTTGTTTGAGAACCCTAGTAGTATGCTACATATTCACCTACATATGAATCTATGAACAAAACTAACATTAAAAACAATAACTAACTAACAGATTAGTTTAAAACAATAGTTTAAATATATTCATTTGGGTAAATAGTGAAGTCAAAAACATTTTTAATACAGTTTAAAATGATCTCAGGATGAAGCTCATGAAGTTTGACTGAATAAAAAGAGAAGTTTTTGTTTTATTTGATATTTTTTTACTTACATTTGCATTGTGTGTAATTCCATGGGTTTATTTCGGACATTGTAGTTTGTGTTTGTGTGTGAATCAGTGTCTGGTGTTCTTGTGCCGTCTTCAGGTCGTCTGTAGATGGCAGCAGCTCTTCTCATGTATCAAAATCTGTCACTCAGTGCACCAGAAATACATGCAAATCTGCGGATCTTTTTCATTTTTATACAAGTATGAAAGTCAAGAATCGTCTAGATTTTATTAGAAGGATTCTTGGGGAAAAAATGCTACTGACGTGGCTCTCAGAAAGTTCAATTCATGTCGTTGCATCCAAAGTTTTCCACACGCATTAAAATCTGCAGTCGACCGTGAAGCCCTAATGACTGACAGACGTGTTCTCGTGTCATGTGAGGAGCGGGTGTTTGTGCACATCTGTGTATGTGTGTGTGCGATTGTGTTTGTAGGTCGCAGACGTCACACGTGTGCTCTGGTTCGAGCGAGCGCTCTTATGTAAATCTCAGAGAGGCCGGTCTCCTGTGACTCACAAATCAATGCAGGTTTGTGCAGCGAGAGCCGCTCGGCCCCGTCTCCATCCGCTATCAATGGATCACATTGTTCCTCTGAGTGGTTACAGTAACACAACTGCAGCTCGGGTTCCTGAAGCGGACCGCATCCTTCTGAGAGCCGGAGGGATTTGTTTTTTCCCGAGTGGAAACCCATTTCGCTGCCAAACGCTAATCCCTCTGGCTTACTGCTCACTTTCCTCTTTGTGTCTGTTACGGCTTTAGATAGCTACACATAAATATCCCCGCGTCACACAAGGTTGAGTCCCGTGTCCAGACGGAATTGCCGTGTCTTGATATTCAGTTGTCTTAAGAGATCTGTAATTTCTATAGGGTAAATCCCTCTTTAATAATGTGCTTTTTTATATGTTGTGAATATACAGCCGTGGAAAATAATGAGACCAGTTTTGCTTTCAAACATCATTTGTGAATGTATTGTGTTCCAGTCCAGTATGTGTTGAATTTCAACAGAAACAAACCTCAGAAATTAAATAGTCACCCGCAACGTGAAAGACGCATGAAAAATCATTTGTTTTTAAAATAGTTTTGTGTTGTTTAAATGTGAATATGAACTGATGTTTGTATTCATAGGAAGTTTTCTTTGCATTATTCAAGATCTGAAAACAGCACTTTGTATATATATTTATGTTGGGAGCCGCTGCATTAGATGTTGTCATTGCATCGCTGCAAGATCTTGTGAGATCGTTCTGATCTCATCCTTCGGACACGAGCGCTCTTCATGTGCTTTACATCGTCTCCATGGCAACATCATCCCTCCGCTGACATTAGCAGCCCGTGGACCCGTTCCTGATTCTTGACTTGTATGTCACAAATGTGTTAATGGCCGTGATTTCAGATCACCGCTGTCCCTTGAATGTCTCATCTTGAGTTTTTCAGAGAGTTGAGAGTTTGATCTTTATAATAACAGGTCAGTGTGTGTCAGATCCATATGAACCACATGACGTTTCATTCATGTCATCTGTGCTTTCTTCTCTTCTGAATGATCACTGCGCTTCTAATCATCAGCTGTAATGAACCTGATTCTGGTTTCAGGCCAAATCATAGTGAAGCGAACAAAAAAAAGAAGCCAAGCAGCCAATGAAATATTCCAGTAAAAGTGCAGGAGATGTAAATCAGGCCATGTGTGCATGAAGAAAGGCCCTCATGGTTTGGACGGCGGTGTGGAAAAATATTTTCAGACAGAAGAGAATGTCGAGAGTGGGTTTTGAGAGAAAAGGTAGCTGACGTCACTGAGAGACGGGGATGGAGTTTAACTCGATGAGAGAGACCACCACACTAAAAAAACCCTCATGATGGAAAACACGCGTGTGCCTGGACAAACTGCTGATGTGTTGCTCACATGTGGTTGTTATATTTTGTCCTTTAAAGTTATGCATACAGTACCATATTAATGTTTTTACACACTTTATGAATCGATCATCATTTTAATGGCGACAGGATTGTAAACTTGTGTTTTTTTTTGTGAGTGATGCAATTAAACCTTTAGCTAAATTTCATCTTTCTCACGTTTACATTTAAGCATTTATCAGATGCTTTTATTTAAAGATACTGACAAAAATCACTGCAGTATTGATTAAAGTGAACTTTAATTTTGTGTTTTGAATGAACGGTGATGTTTGTCTTATAAGTGTGTGTGTAGCACAGGTGCAGATGAGCGTCAGGTCACGCGTGTGTGTGATGTGCTGATATTTTACGGTTATTTCGGACCTGCGCTAATTCTCTTTACGCTGTTTGAGCATTACTGTAACACGCTTGTCATTTGTTGTGTTAATACTCATTGTGTCACAGATGTAAAGATGTCAACCTACACGTGTTTACCAACATCTGAACAGTAGGAGTGAATGTGAAAGTACAGATGTTCTGTTTAAATCAATGGATTTGACTTCTTATCGCTGTGAGCGCTAATTATACATTTAATTAAAAACACCCCCCATGCACACACACACACACACACACACGCACACACACACAGGTCATTATTCGACACACATCCGTACACACATGGCTGGGCTTTATTAAGCCCAGATTAAAGCTCTGATGTGTGTCTGTGTTCATATCATATAACACACACATCAAAGCTTTAATGTGCGTCTGTGTATAGTTATATCTATAGGTGTGTATGTGCATTTATTTATTTGTGTGTGTGTGTGTGTGATACTGGCACATAGAGAAGTTATTTTTCTTCTCTTAGTTTCTCAAATTGCTTGCTGTCTGTTTGCTTCACGTTTGTATTTGTGGCTGGAAAATCCGAGTGGGGGTGCTCTGGGGTCTGTTAAAGGCATTAAGGAATCTCTCTCTCTCTCTCTCTCTCTCTCTCTCTCTCTCTCTCTCTCTCTCTCTCTCTCTCTCTCTCTCTCTCTCTCTCTCTCTCTCTCTCTCTCTCTCTCTCTCTCTCTCTCTCTCTCTCTCTCTCTCATCCTCCTCACAGCTGATATACAGTCTGTGAATCTTGTGCATAAATTTGCATCCGGCTTTCTGAGCTCTCTCGCTTCCATCTGCTGTCAGTTTATTTCAGGAAATTAAGAATCATGTGAGTTCACCAGATGATGTTGTTGAACTCCAGATCTCTATTTCTGTTCTTTTTTTTTGTTTTTTCATACGTCCATCCATCTCTATGAACATTATTTCACATGTCTTCCGGCACTGTCCCTGCTGTTATGATGCAATATTATAGTTTTGCATCAACACGTCCAGACCAGAGCTGTGAGATGTTTACTGATGCTCTCGAAATGAACACTGATGATGAATAAGTGGAAATATGGTTCTGTCTGCGATTTGAGCAGTTTTGAGATATTGACTTTGTAGATAAAACCTTTTTGTTTTCTAAATAAGTCCCAAAATGTACACGACATTAAGAAAAAACATCACATCATGCAAATAAGAATATGTAAATAACTCCGATAATAGTATTTAGTAACACATCTGAATTAATCTGACAGAGGACAGCAGTCTGATCTGTGTGTGTGTAGTTTATTTCTATAAGGAGATTTACGGTCTCATTACAGTCTCATCAGATCTCAGTGTGATTTTTGAGGATCAGCAGTGAGACTTCAGTATAAATGATGACATCATTCTGGTATTTTCTGCACCGGCTGAGCTTCAGTGAGAGAAATGGGGAAAATGTTGTTAAATTGTCATCTTTTGTTTCTGTTCATGTGCCAGATCTCCACATGTGTTTGTCTCTGTGGAATGACTGGAATCTATTTCCTGCCACGTGCACCAGTGTTTCCTGTGTGTGTGTGTGTGTGTTTGTGTGTGTGTGTTGTTCCTGTACAGTATATGTGTATCTGTATTTGTGTGTGTGTGTATGCGTGCGTGTGTGTTTACATACACGCACACACACTTCTCTCTCTCTCATGTCTATGATGGAGTCACATGTTCTTGATGGATGAGTGACATTTAAAGTTCACAGTTCATCCAAACTCCTGACATTCACTCATTTTGATGTTGTTCTAAACTCTTGTTTCTCTTCAGTGATGGTGAATGGATATTGTGATGAGGCTGTCAAGACAAAAACCTTCAAAACAAAGGTTATTGTAGAGACGACAGTGACTGTCAAACAATGACAGCTGTTCAATAATAACAAATGTCCTCCGGTCTACCATTGGTCAGACAAACATAGAGTAGTCTCAGGCCAAACTCATGAGCATTGATTGAATCATCGCTCGCAAGCGTTCTGCTGCGTGTCTCTGTTTGAGTTCCATAGAAGGAAAATTCATTTTGGAACAACATGAGGGTGAATAAATGATGACAGAATAATAATTTTTAGGTGAAATATTCTCTTATAACTGTGTGTGGTTGTTTTGGCTGTCTAGAGGAAATCTGAGATCTGCTGTGGATTTTCTCATCCGTTCAGAAAGAATGTTGGAATTGACTTCATGTGAGCTGCTGTATGGATGAATATTAGACACACACACACACACACACACACACACACACACACACACACAGGTAAAATACTCACATGATGTGATCGTTACTTGTGGACTTGCACTGGAGGTATGAGCATCTGCTGTGTGTGTAGAGTCTTTACACATGTCTCCCAGGCGTTAGTCCAATCGTGATCCAGACTGCGTGTGTGTGCGTGCGTGCGTGCATGCGTTGACTGCCGTCCCTTCATCAACGCTCACAAACTCTCAGGAGTGCAGGGCACATATGGTGGTTCTGGCACACACACACACACACACACACACACACACACTGAGATGGTCCGGTTTGTTTAAGTTAGATGGTTTTAAAGAGGTTTTGAACACTTGTCAGACTGCTTGACCGTCTGTCTGGTTTGGGTTGAAAGACCAGTTAAACCATCTGAAACCAGCAAAACGAACTAAGACTGGCTTATATCAGCCAGACGTTTTGTCGGCTGTTTCTCTTCAAAGGTGCCAAACTTCAAAACACACTTTTATTAACTTTACAGTATTATATGAACATATTCATTTGTGAGGAAGTGTGATGTTAGTTTGGATTCATCCTTTGATCTTCACATCATCTCTTGCCGCCTGAGAGTTTGTTCATATCGGTCTCATAGCTCGGTTTCTCACATTACAAACAGACAGAAGACATTGGAACACACATTCACAATGTTAAAAGAAGACGAGAACCTCTCATGTGGTGTTTATAAGCTGTTTGTTGGCAGTGTTTTTGGACGTCACTGTAATGTGCAGAAAGAGAGCGGTGTGACAGTGTTTGCAAACAATTCTACAGAAAAACAACAGAGAGTTTAGTTTGTGTGTCTGTCTAAAACATAAACACACACATGAGTAGAATATACAGTTGTGCTCATAGTTTATATCACTTTAATGAAACTAACATAGGTTTAATGCTTTCTAAACATCAGTTCCCATGATGCATTGCTATTGTGTCGTCTCAGATCACATGTTTGATTCGTACTTACACAGGTCAGTGCTTTATCCAGTATGTATATTTTTTTGGTTGTTAAGTCTTTAATGTTGTGTGATTTGTGAGTGTGTGTGTGTGTGTGTGTGTGTAAGACGAGAGTGTGATGTATGTGTGTGTACTGACGGTGTGATAAAGTGTCTGTGGAATGAGCATCAGCTCTCTTTTCAATGTGAAGTCTTCCCCATGACCTTTCACCTCCAGGGGTCATGCTCACACTTTGACCTTCGCGTTCATAAATTCTTTGTCACCTTGGAGATTTTTTTCCTGTGCTCTGATTGGCTGAGAAGTGTGTTCGCTTGTAAGCATCATTAGACTGTTTTCTCAGACCACAGCTCTAGTGTAGGAACCGATCTGTCACTGTGTTGTTGCGATAAATGATAAAACATGGGATTGAAATAATGTGTAGAGGTCTTCGGAGTATAAACTGATAGACAGATACGCATGCAGACAGACACGCAGGCACGCAGACAGACATGCAGACAGACAGACGGGCAGATGGACACGCAGACGGACAGACATGCAGACTGACAGACACGCAGACGGACAGACACGCAGACACGCAGACAGACAGACACGCAGACGGACAGACACGCAGACACGCAGACAGACAGACACGCAGACGGACAGACACGCAGACGGACAGACACGCAGACAGACAGACACGCAGACAGACAGACACGCAGACAGACAGACGAAAGGTGAGAAAATCACTCCAGTCAGGAGTATAGAAATCTAGAGAACATCACACCACCATAGAGGTTTTGATTTAAGACTTAGACTTTACTTGAAAAAAATGTTTTTTTCCGATGTGGTTCTCTGTAAATAGTGATGACATTTGAGTTCCCATGAAGCTTTTGTGTTGTCTCAGATCAGATATTTATTTAGTCAGGTCATGTGTTGGGTTCATTCTTTTTACTGACTTACACTCATTTAAAACACACATCTACAACACATGTGAGACGCTTTGCATCTTATACACTGTAAAAAAAGAAATGTTGGTTCAACTTGCTGCCTCAAAATTTTTAATTAATTCAACTTAGTTAATGAAACAAGTTTGCATGAAATTCATTAGTTAACTAATATTTTTTATAAGACAGACACTTTTTTTTGTAGTGTAGTAACTAAAAAAATGTTTTTTTTTTACAGTGTGATTGTTTTTCATTATTATAATTGTAGGTCATTTTGTACATCAGTCTGATTTAATTGAATCCAGTATAAAATAAGACCGAGCTGTTCTGATGCTAAACCATTAACATAAACACCAGATTCATAATACTTCTCTAGACAAACATTTATGTGGATCTGGGTGGTAAAAGCCCTTTATGATGTTTGATTATACCAGACGTTTCCCAAATCTATTTCCCATCCCGACAGAAATCCCCAGCGCTGGACTGTTAACATGTTCAAGATGATAAAACATTCTGTGTTTCTGAAGTTTATTTTACAGCTTCAGCACCTCAGCCAAACAAAACAAAACTCCTGAAATATAAAGATTATCTCTCCGAGAATGAGGAGCGTGGTCACATCTGACACGGATTAATCCTGATAAAACTTCCTGAAGTGAAACGCAGCGTGTTTGTTAAGGCATGTCAATGGTGGTGTTTTGTGTCTGACTGTGCGTGTAATGCTCTGTGGTTTCTGTCTGTCTCATCCTGATCTCACTTAAAATAAACACCTGTGAGTTTTGTACTTTACACTTTTAATGAGGTGGAACTGAACGTTTAACAGTATTTAATGATGTTTTGTTTTAAGAATAACTTCTCTTTCGAGGTTAAAGGAGGTCAGACTTGTAATGTACATGATAAAAACATGTTCTGTTGATAAACGGTGTCCGAGCACACGTGACATTAGGGAGCATATATACACTTTGGGTCTAATAAAGCGTTCCAAACTGATTTAAATGCTAATGTTTGATGTCTGGTTTGTGTGTGTTTGACAGATCAAGAGCTGTAAATGTGAGACGGAGATTCAGGCTTTGACTCTGAAGAGTTTGTTGTATCTGGAGCGATACATGTACCTGATTCTCTTCAACACGTATCTTCATCTGGAGAAGAGAGACTCGTGGCAGCGCTGCTTCAGTGACTGGATGATACAGGTGATGTCACACACGTTCTCATTTATCCCCTGAACCGACCGTCAGTGAAGGTGAAATACTTTCCGAGACATCGATGTGTTTGTGCAGCTCGCTCTTCCTTTAAATGTTTCTCTGTTGTGTGCGAGCTTATATTTGCTTTAGCGAAGCCGCCGCTTGTCTCGTGATGCGTCCCGTGCTGCGTCTGCAAACAAACGCAACCAGGAAAACCCATCGGTGGAGATTATTGCCGATTAACGTTCAAATGATCATTTTCGGTGCCGATTAATCTGCAAAATGAGGAATCGGTCGACCTCTACTAGACGCTTTAGATGTTTGAGACCGATACTGGCCACAGCATCACATTCATCTCTTTCACTCGCTGTGTTTTATTAACATGTTTTCATCAGTTTGTGTGTTCCCTGGGGTTTGACCCGACAATTCTCTCTCTCGGTCCGTCTCTGGACAGTCTGTTTGATCAGGTGATTTACGGCCAGTAATATTGTGTGTTTGTCAGGAGATTTCTCTTCCTACAGCCGAGCGGAGGGTGATAGATGGAGTTCTGCTCACATAAAGTCTGTGTGCTTTCACTGCCGCTCTGCGTGCGTGCGTGCGATTCACATTCACACTTGAGAATTCAGGATTCGCATCTGAATCAAATTTTTTTTATTTTTATGAAATTGCAAGTGAACCGTGCTCAGTGCTGTTCTTCTGCTGGTTCTGTCATCAGTAGTTTTGCCTGGTTTGGTTTGTACACTCACTGGCTCATGACCCCGTGAGTCAGTAAATTCTGTGGCCTTGACTTATTTTGGCTGTTTTACTGGCTCAGTTTTGCCTGCTTTCCATTGGCTAAATGTGTCACCATGGTAAAGCACGCAGGCCGCGCTGATTTTACACCGTGTGTTCTTTTAGCCCGTCATGACCAGATGTCACCAGTCCCACATTCACCGGCTCGCTCGGTTCTGTACCGTCACATTCATATAAAGACACAAACACGCTGTATCTGAATGTGTGCGTTGAATATTTATCAAATCAAAACGTTATGAAATAATAAACGACACAACGTGATAGATTTGGATGAAAATGCCCATGTCAGTTTGATTCAGTGATGTTTTACAGAATGTGTGTGTTGTGTGTGTTTAGGTGGCGGCTCAGGCTGGTGTTTATGACCTGTTGAATCAGCTGGGCTTCTCTGAATTTGAGGATCTGAGAGGCTCAACTCTGTGTCGTCTGCGTCACCGCTGGCTAAAACAGAACCATCACGATCTTCCCTTCAGAGGAGAATTCATCTGAGACGTGTTTCTCTTCCTCTCGCTGTGATGTTTGTGTTTTTTTTTAGGATGAACTTAGTTTAATGAATGCAAACATCACTGTGAGGAGCGAGATCTTGTCTTGAACGCTGTTATTTTACACATTGTCATGTATTCGTGCCAGTAATGATGCTTATTTTTACATGCAGGTGTTTTCACACCTTTTATTAACCTGTTTTTTATTTAACATGTGTTTTATATCAAGTTCAGCTTTAGTTCATATTGCTTGTATAGTTTTTTCCACCCATTTTTACGTTTTACAAACCTGCGTTTTTTAATAATAATAATAAGCAGATTTCATAATGAAGACGTGAGAAGTCTCCATTAAAAAGCTTTCATAACACCAATGTGTTCAGTTGTTTTTGTTTGCAGGGCTGTTTCTGATCAAGAAATATTTGAGACATATTTTCCAAAGGGATATTGAATTTTACTTGGAGAAAATCAGAATCATCTCTTTTTAGGATCATTAAGATTTTGTGATTTTATTATTTCCTTAACACTTTTCATTACTGCTATCACTACAGTTTTGCCCTCAATATATTTAAGCATTGCATAGAAAGACATTTTCAGTTTCTTCCACACCATAAAGCACACATAACATACAGTTTGTTGTATAAAACTGTTACGATACTTTTTGTCGGTTTTGTAGCGTCTGACAGCATCATCTGTGATGTCATACAGCTCACAACTACATGAAGGTCAGTCACTCATCACAAAACTTTCATTTTTACGCTGAACATTCTTTATTTATTCGATCCATTTGTGTAATACAACGTATAAACGACATTAGTGTGATAAAGAAAAAGTTTTGTTTGTTTTTGGCTCTACCCATAAGAAAGAAAAATCCCAGATGAGATCTCTTAAGACATAAATAGTCTCTTGTATCTGCGTCTCACAAATGTTTTTTCGAATAATGTCTCAAACTGAGCTCAGATTTGTCATCACTCACGCTTTAGTTTTATACTGTAGCTCTCGTGGCACATAAATACTCCTAACAGAAATATTTCAGTGATGTGAAGCGTCTGGACTTCTTCTGTGTTGTGGGGGTAGAACATGCTTTGCATCATGGGAAGGATCAGACTCTCATTAGTGGGGCTTGTGGTTTTTAATTGTGTGTGGTAAACCAGGAGAGAGAGAGAGGGGGGGGGGGTATTTTCTGTGATGTCATCAGTGTGGTTGAGTTTGAATTATGCACAGAGGCAAAACAAGAACAAGCTCACATACAACAGAGCAGAAAAAATAAACCGTCTGAAGTTAAAAGTTAAAGTCAGTACGGATCACTGCTGCGGACAAAACTGAGGTTTACTACAACACACACACACACACTTCAGATGTTCCACACACTCCTAAAATAAAAGCTTCTTTCTTAACTTGTGTGGTTCCATAAAGAACCTTTACAACCCACAAAATCTTTATTTTGGAAAACCGTATCAGTAAAATTTTCTGAATATAAAAAGGTAAAAAATGGATGGTGGTTCTTACACCAAGACCATAACTTGAGGGATAAATGTGCAGAAGAAGAAAGAGACGTGCTGCTGCTTTCCGAGTTTGTACTGTAAATCTTTCATGATTTATGCTAAAGTATGAATTGCATTAACTATAAAAACTCATATAATATATATGAAAGGTAATTTTGTGAGTGTTGATCCAGAACACATACAGTAAGAATAATGTACTGTTGCTATGGTTACCTCCTCAGGTGAAGTGGCGTCGGTTCATGAGCGTCTCTTAAAAAGCTCATTAAAATTAAAACGGTTTGAGAATATGTGTGTCAGATGCAGGCAATAAAATACTGTAAATGTATTGAGCAGTTGTTTCTCAATATGATAACATGAGTAAAAATGTCCAGGAGTGCGTCTGGGTTCACCAGAAAGGATTTAAAATGCATATAATAAATCAATTCTTCCTCATATGGAGACGTGCTGGTGTTTTGTATATTTGCAGGGCCACTTAAAACTAAAAAACATCTCCAGCGGTGACTGGATGTGATGTGATGTGATGTTTGTCTTTCTAATGAGAGAGGATTCATTTCTTCTCATGAGTATTTGTCCAGGTGAGCTGATATAAACCTCACAGGCGGACACACGGTGTTTATGTGAAGTGTTACATCATATCAGCTGAATGAATGAATGTGTGATGAATTGGAGAGAAATGTGGTGTGTGGGGTAAAGGATCAGATGAGAGAGTAATGCCAGGTGCTTTATTGAAATCCCCGCTGGAGTTTGGAATGTCATTCTGGCACAGAAACGGCATCTAAAACCCTTCATGCATCAAACGCTGGAATGGAAAATCCTGAATCAAAGCTCTCACGCGCCGTTTAAAGGGTTTCCATCACTGAATACTCGCGCGCGCACACAGAATGTAAACAAACCAAACTGTGACGCTGGCATGATAAAGACTTGTTTATTAAAGCTCACATTTAAAGATAACGAATTGTTCATTTTTGAGCCTGAATGGCTAACATACAGTAAGAGAAGATGATGTGACATTTATTCTAGACATAACAGACGAAGGTTTCCACGTATGACTCACTGAGATGATGAGTCACATCCGAATCACATGTCATCTATAGACAACAGAGACACTTCACAATCATCTTCAGTATGATTTATTATCTAAAGGAGTGAGACATTTGTCTCTATCAGCTCTGCTTGATTGACAGAAAGGTTTCCAGCGATCTCTTCATTCATTTCCCTTTTCTAGCTGTTGTTATAGTTTTAAATGTGTGCATGCTGCTCTTATTTAATGACAACATTTAGTGTAAGAATGTAATTAACCAGCATGGGATTTTATTGGTAGTTAGTATTTTGCAATAGGCCTAGTTAATCAAAAACTCACCATTTCTCATTTCAAACCTTCTTTCTTCTTCAGAACACAACAGAAGATATTTTGAAAAATGTTAATAAACAAACAACACTGACTTCCATTGTATGAACACAAAACCACTGAGACATTTCTCTAAATATCTTCTGTTAAGAAAGACTCGCATACAGATTTACAAGTTTTGATTTTGGGTGAACTGTCCCTTTAACCAGGTCAAAAGACTGATTTCGATATTTGTATGCACTGCAGTACTGCAGCTGTGGCCAGTAGGGGGAGCTGAACGTCAAACTGACTTTAAACTCGTTAAAACAACATTTAACTACATTACGATCCAAAGAAGCGAACAAGCTTGCAGGCGAGTAAAAACGTAAACTAGTCTATGTTGACTTGTTAAACTAAGACGGTTTTTACACGTTTATCGAAATTTGTGGGAACATTTACGGCCATCATTTTGACTTTTACTCTTTTCCATACAGTGAAAGTGTAGAGACTGGAGCAGTCACTGTATTTTCTTTACACTCGTTCAGTCTGTTCCTTCTCATGCAGTTACTGCAAAACTTTTACATTTCGACTGATTCGAGTCATATTGAACGATTAAAGCCATTCAGAGCCTCGTGCGGTTCTGTGGGATATCAGACTCGCTTTTTTCCCTTCTGTCGTCATCAGCTCTCAATGATGGGGCTGTCCCATATCTGATCCCAGTACAGTTCAGTCCATCAGAAGTCTGGAAAAACTCTGTCCGTCAGTGTGGAGTTGGGATATTGACAATGCTTTCTCAAACACATTCATGAAAGTTTTCTGTGTCGTTTAAAGGAAAGCGCGTTGCAGTTATGGATTATATTTCTATATTCATGTACTGTACAGTAAGTCTCATATTTCTGGACTATAGACATGCTGCACGAGCTCACGGTGAGTCAAGCTGCTTTATAAACTTTAGCTTTGTTTTTTTCCGTATGGACAGTAATGTTTAACATATGGATACTTCATAGACTTCCATAAGAAACTTTCTGCACGAGGGAAACACTTACCCGAAATGTTAAGACCGCAGATATGTCGGGAATAAATGTTCAGTTTTATACATGAATGCATGCTTAATGCATAACTCATTCATATGTCTCTGTCTGAACTGTCAGTAAATAAATCGTAATGTGTGTCTTTTTTCAGGGAATATCTCCGGTAAGTTGAGTGAGTTCGGTCTGATCGTCCCGTTCAGCAGCGACGCGCGCGGCCGGTTCGTCTCTCACGTGCTGTCCACCCGAGCGTCACCGAGCGGCCGGAAACGGGTCCCGCGCGACGCCCCCGGACCCGGTAACGGACAGCAGCTGTTCTTTAACGTCACCGTGTTTGGACGCGAGCTGCACTTGCGCCTAAGGGCCAACAGGAGGCTCGTGGCCCCCGGGGCTTTTGTTCAATGGCAGGAGGACTTTCAGCGCGGGGACACGCAGCGGATCCACGGAGACTGTGTGTTCACCGGAGATGTGACGGACATGCCGAAGGCCTCGGTGGCCATCAGTAACTGTGATGGGCTGGTAAGTGACACGGGTGACGTGAATACCTGCATGGTGATGTTGGCACAGGTGGGCACCATGAGGCCAGTTTTGGGCATTATAAGGGCACAGTGGGCATCTTATGTGGGTGTGTTCCAAACATAAACACTATTTCTGGGCATCACACTGTAGACGTGGTGTAAATATAAAGAGTAATTTTGGGCATCATTGGGGTGTGTATGGGCACTGATGATGCCAACAAATATTGCTTCTGCTCATAACATTTAAACATAACAGATGTGATCTTTTCAATAATTAATGATGAGTTATGATGGAGAACGAATGAGCACTTTTGCTTACATCTCAGATATTTCTTCTGAGAAAGAGGCAAAAATCGGACAAATGTCTCTTGTCATTAGAGTTTGAGAAGAGATGTCAACAATGTCTCAAACTGAGCTCAGTTTTGACTCGTCTGTAATCAAAAGTCAATATTATTAAAGATCTTAAACATTTCTCATCAAATCCAGATTATTTGACCTCTACATTCATTTACACCTCCAGACTCTTCATGTGTTTCTACAACTCTCATTTCATTCTCTTTTCATTTCTCCACAATTTTAGAATAAATATTTAGATATTTGAGACTTAAATGAGACAATTAAAGTGAAATCTGTATAAATGTCTTTGTTTGGTTAAACACAGAGAAAGATATTTGGATGAATGCTTGTGACAAAACAGTAGGTGGACCCCATTGACTACCATAGTCGAAAAAATGACTTTATAATTTATTTTGTTCTGTTGAACACAAAATGAGATATTTTGAAGAATGTAGGAGAGCAAAATATTCGGGGGCTCCTTTGTCTACAATTGTTATTTTTCCTACTATAGTAGTCAATGGGGTCCAGCTACTGTTTGATCACAAACATTCTTTCAAATATCTTTCTCTGTGTTTAACCAAACAAAGACATTTATACAGATTTGGAACAACTCAAGAGTGAGTCATTCATGACAGAATTTACATTTTTGGGTGAACTATCACTTTAAGAACTCCATCAAATCTCTTTAGCTGTGACAGAGAAACCTGTGAGCAATAACATTTTCTCAGCATGGCTTTGATGTTGTTTAGGTTTCCAGTACTATAGTAGAATATGACAGAAAACAGAGGCTGAATGTGAACATCACAGCTACACAATAATCTGAAACGGGACAAAAACCCTTTCTCAACTTTCCGACACTTCATCTGGAAACCTTTCTTAAGGTCACAGACAGAAGTCACTCCTAATCTCCCCAAAGGCCAAATGCATGGATTTGCCGTTCTGTTAACCTTTCACCTCTGACCCTTTACACTTCACCCCTCATGAGTAAGTGCACCCTTGATAGTGACCGACTCACATCCAGCTGCGAGCACAAATGTGTTTATGCAGTTTGTCCACATGTTTATATTTTGGCTGCGCTGTGACGCGCTACACAATGCGCGCTCGGCGCTTTCTGTCTGTGTTTAGTTTCGCTGTCATTGGTTGAATGAGAATGGCTTTGCTTTTTTAAGGCAGTGGTGATTTCTGTGAGAGGCAGCACAGAGCGTCTCTGTTCACCGGCACGTACGAGCACACAATGAGATCTTTCTCTACGGCCGCATTGATCACTCTCATAGCTAATGACTTACAGAGCCATGAAGACTATGACACGCTGTCTGCTGCGACACCGCAACCGATACTGCAGCACCTCTCCTGCCACAACGCACATAAAAATAATGACTGAAAGCGAAAGTGACAGCGTCCCAGATTTTCCTTCCCTAGTGCATGAGATCTGATGGAGTTCTCAGTTGTGTCTCATAAAAAAAAAAAAGAGAAATGTTATTGTTGGACATGTATGTAGATTGTAGAGGTGATCCAAATAATCTGGATTTAAGTACATTTGATGAGAAATGATTGAGCTTATATTGAGATCTTCAATAATATTGACTTTTGATTGAAAATCACCCTGTGCTCAGTTTGAGACATTGCTGAGATCTCTTCTGAAATTCTAATGAAGACATTTGTCAGATTTACGACTCTTTTTCTAAGGAGAAATATCTGAGACACAGATGAGACTTAAGATAAAGTTTCCATTTAATCTCACTGGTGTATAGGAGAAGTAACTGAGATATTAAAGAGATCTCATCTGTTATTTTTCTCATGGGTTTAGGGAAGTTTGTTGATGTTTTTGTGTCAGTGTCGTCTGTTTAACCCGTGATTTATGAGGTTCAGTTTGAGGGAAAACACCCACGTAAGACTCTCCTTAGTCTCATTTGTTTCTCCTAGACAGCAATGAGATCGTTTACAGAGTAAATAGCTACAGTTTTGTAAATCAAAGTTGTTCGTCTATGAAGACACATGTGAGAAAAATCTCTTCAGAAGATGATGTCTCAAACTGAGCTCAGATGTGTGCAGTCCTGTTGGAGATCTCAGTATGAAGATGAAGATTTGTTTTCAAGACTCGATGATCTGATCTGTGTTACCAACAATAATCTCATAGCTCTGTACTCTTACTGTACGCTAACAATCATCTCATTGTTATTCTCATTGTTTATTTAAAATAAAATAAAATAAAACTGTTATTGATTCTTTTCCGAGGTCTACCAGAAGCCACATAACATTTATGTTGTTGCCGCTGAAACCGTCTATAAATGGTTTCAACTTCCGATCTGTGTTTGGTTATAAGTTTGGCTAGTGGCTAATAATATAACTATTTATATTTGATCAGTATTTTATTGTATTTTATTGTATAATTATTGTGTTAAACAATTTGTTGAATCTCTATTCTTTGTGGATGTTAAGTTACATTCGTCCCAAAAAGCATGCATGCGCAGTAATGTTTGTTTATGTCATTGCAGCTGTAATCGTCTATAGACGGTATAATTTCCAGAACTTTTATCACGGTATACAGTATTATCATGGTATTGAAATTCCTGTTAAACAAACTAATAAGTATGTTTTATTTACTAGTTAAACGAACTTAAAATAAGTATCTTGGGCATTTAAGAAACTAAATTATAATGCAGAAGCGGCACAACAAGACAATAGAGCCCATTATAATTTAACATTTTGTCCGCACCGGACGCGACACTGCAAACGTATTAAGAACAAGACGTTTGTCGTGATGCGGTGTAGACACAGTGCCATTATCTAGAATTATTTACAGTATTTTTAACTGCTCATGGTATCATTGTTGTGCATGTTATTATCACGCTAAAATGTTTGATCAAATGCGAGCACGAGTCAAAAAAAGATGTGAGACCACATGATGCAGAGATTTGTGACGTGCACTCTGTTTCTCTTGAGGTTTTCTGGTTGTTTCTGTTGTTTCGTGAGTGGATAACATCTTCTGTCCAGTGTTCATATCGACCGGTAGCCTCAACCTCATTCTCACTGACCGTAAATGATCCAGCGCAGAAAAACATATTGACGGCGCAGCGTGTCGATGACTTTTGAGTTTCAGTACATCTCTCTTACGCAACGAGTTATATCAACGTCAATTCCGCTTTATCCGTCTGCGGTTATCGGACACGCAGCAGCTGATGGAGGTCCATGTGATTTTTCTAAAAGCATCCTGCAGAAATTCCTCAACGTCCAGACAGCTGCTGCCAGGCGTGCATTACCCACGAGGCTTTGCAGTCAAGTACAGTAGAGCCGTTTCAAGGTTTTATGAACGGAGCGTCTGCTTTAAGCCTATGAGGTCATTGGTATCAGGCGGGCCGAGAGGAAGCTGGCCTGTCACGGTAATGAGCGATCAGCCGTCATGCGTGTGATTGAGAGCGAGCCAACATCAACAGCGGCACGTCTTGGCTTGCAGGAGCTGCGTGTGCAGGAGGCGTGTAGAGGTCTGAATGCACACGCGTGCATTATGAGACGTGTGAGGCGACTCAATCTGACAGCTGTCATCTGAGCGCTTTGTTAAACACGTTCAGTATTCGAGTTTCGGGCTCAGACGTGTCTTTACAGTAAAGCCACAGCAAATGTCCTTTACAGTACACACGCTGATGTGAATCTTCACGGCTGATAAATATTGTCAGACCTCCCGCTCGTAAGAAATCTACACATTTGCCGTGGCTGAAGTGTAGTTTTGTTTATGCCGTTTCGCTGAAGCCAGAACGTCTGTTTGTAGATTCAGTTCTGACAAGAAGGTTCCACATCTCACACTGAATCTATGAGGGATGTTGTGTTAAGTGTAGTGTGTGGGACGTCTTTGTGTATGTGATCACGGCTGATGCTCTCTGTCCGAAGATGAGATTTGAACAGAGTCTGATTCTGTACTTATAAACTCATTGAATATATCCAGATCATGGTACACTGGTTTGGTCTTCAGGATTGTTTTCTTCAAACAGAAGTCTAGAAATTATAGGCTCTCCCTCAAATGACATGTTGTGTGGTGGCAGGACAATAAAGAGATTTTATTTTGGATTCTTTCAGTGTTTGCTGGACTGTCGTCTTTCTTTCTTTGTCTTCTTGTTTGCAGTTTTGTATTGATGTGTCTGATGAGAGCTGCAGACATCTGTTGTGTCCTTTAGCAAACACACATCGAGTTTATACACGCAGTAGGTTTTTTTCTTGGCTCTTGTGTGAATGTTTTAGCTCACCCGTGTGAAACGCTGACAGCAGAATGAGGCCAACAGTACAGACGCTCTCGCTATATTATAAATATCAGCCTTCAAAGTCACTCGAGATGATATGTGGAATTTAGTGTATATTTACTCTCAAACAGGCGTCATTTTTCCTTTTTATAGTCATTTTCGCAGAAAGAAGTGATCACGCAGATACACAGAGATGACCGGCAGATAGCGACCCGCAGACTGAACTTAAACCTGACTCGATATTATTGAAGATCTCAATATGAACTCAAAGATTTCTCAGCAAATTTACTCAAATCCAGATTCTTTTCATTTAAACCTCTTCATGTGCTTCAACAATTACACTCTCATTTCATCTTTTGAGAAACAACAATTGAGAACTTCTGAGTTGTAAAAGATAGAGGTTTATATAAAGTGTTGCTTGCAAATGTCAGTATGAAGGATTTGCGTGGTTGTCTGGTGATGTTCTACACATTTCACCTTTAACAAAAGCTGAGCGTGTGTATGATTCCCAAAGCTGATGGGAAATATAAAAAGCAAACCTGGACTTGGAAGCGGCAGTAAAGATTACAATAATCAGTTTTCTATTATGAGTGTTTGTAGTGCAGATGAAAGTGTTTTCTTTCGCTTTTGTTCAGGTAAGAGTCGTATGTCTTCTCCCAGAACACCACGTTTTCCAGCGTCACGCTGCCCATCCTCTACTGTATCATTAGACCGCGTTTGTGAAGGTCATTGAGCTTTTGTTGACTGAACATATTTACACTTCTCCTGTCAGTCTGTAGATCTTGCATTATTAAACATTTAACATTTAGACTGAAAAAACAATTTGAAGATATTGTAAGTAAGAAAATAATGTTTGTACCTGAGACTGTCGACTGATGTTTTGTGTTTGTTAGTTTCAAAACATCCACTCAGAACTCTATCCTCGCAACAACATACACTCACAAAAGTGATCAATGGTTTAACTACAGTAACCACAGTTTTTCAGTATTTACTGTAGTACTATAGTGTATTATACAGGTAATAAGGTTCAACAAACACCTATAGTATCTTAAAATAATTAAAATACTACTATAGTATTTCTTCAACCCACGATGGTTTGACCAGCATTGTGTATACTGGGTTATAGTTTGTTTTAGCAAGCATGCTGAATAAGGAGAATTTATACATCTAGCCTATTTCTGTTTATTTGCATAATTTGTAAAATATGTTTACCATTACAAAATATTCCAGCTTTTGTGTTGTTTGAAAAAATTAAAGTTTTACTAAAATCTAAAAATGTAAAAAAAACAAACTGTATTAGCTTGCATTAGCTTATGACCAAACAAAATGTTTATATTTATGTTTTTGTATGATACAGTTTATATACATTTCCGAAATTCCTGGTAAGTTTCTAACTTGGAATATTTCCAAAATTCCCCAGATGAAGTTCCCATGGAAAGTTCTGGAAATGTTCTGCCCCTTTGCAACCCTAGTTCGACCACAGCAACTGTAGTTTACGCAGGGTGTTTGGTAGTAAAACAATACAAACCGTAATCGATCTTTGAAAATCACTTTTACTATAGTAAAACCATAGTTCATGGGTAGAAACACAGTTACACTCAGCCTGAATGATCCGTGTCATAATGTCTTCATTTAACTGCTATGAAGTTGATTAAAAATGGTAAACTGGTCTGGTTTTCCTGAAATCTGGTATTAAAATGATATCAGTCAATGTTTATGAGAGTTGGGTTTTTTTGGCATCTTGATTTTTTCACATTGTCTTCATGTTAAAGCTAATGGGAGCTGTGCTCCACAGTTCTTCTGGAAGACTTTTATCTGTTCAAAAACAAACAGAGTTTCTCATCTGTGCTGCTTGGTTTCTTATCATTTAAGGGAAAATGTGTTCTGGCACACACTGTATGAAAGCTACATTAACTCTGGAGGGTTTATGATGTGTTGTACAGATCTAGAAACACACAGACAGTAGATGTAGTTTTGGTATCCACATGTGACTGCAGCGTTTCCTGTAGCTCAGTGGTTAGATCATGGCGCTAGCAACGCCAAGGTCACGGGTTCCATCCCAGAATGTAAGTCGCACAAATGTTAATGTGTTTTCAGGCCGGTCTGATCCGCACTGATGATGAAGAGTTCTTCATCGAGCCTCTGGAGAAAGGCCAGCAGGAGGTGGAGGTCAAAGGTCGTGTTCATGTGGTCTACAGAAGATCAGCCATCAAAAGAGACAAAGGTCATGACCTCCAGAATGAAGGTAAGCCGAGGTCACGTGTACTCGTACTCTTCCAGACGCGAGAGGAGAAAACAGATGTGGTTTTATAGCAGCTACAGTAAGACTGAAGTCATAGATGGTGTCGTGTGTGATGTGTCTCGTGAACATGTAAGTGATTTAAAGATGGACATGACATCACGTTCTGTCACTCGATCCGTTTCTTCACGTGTCTGCGGTCTCATGGGTGTAAATTAAATGTATTTTTGGATCTCTTCTGTCACACATCATAAAGAATTCACATTCACACACACTCCTAAACCTAAACATACACTTGTGAACCCACCTGCTGTCTGTTATATACTGTATATATAGACATAGCTAACATGAAACCCTTAAACTAAACCATTCATTTACAATTTCAATTCAATTGTATTTATATAGCGCTTTTCACAATGAGCATTGTTGCAAAGCAGCTTTACAGGAGAAAAGAAAACAGAAAAACACAACAAAGGTAAAATGACCAAACCTTTAAGTTAATTTAATAAAATAAAAGCGGTCTCCCGGTGAGCATGCCGACATTCTCAAATGAATTGATTTGCATTTCAGATGTGTGTGTGAATGAGGGTTGTTGTTCATCTGCTGTCTTTGTTCTTATATGTAAAATTCATGACGTTGTGTAAATTGAATTCATTTCTAACCCACTTTTGGTTTAATTGAACAGTTTTATGAATTATGAGATGTGTAATCCTCCAGTGAACACAGTTTTTAAATCTCTTTTATTCTGACACCAGATGGTTTGTTGTCTTCAAGAGGGAACGCTGGGACTTCTTTGCTTTGTTTTATAATTGATGGTTATTATTTTCTAACACTGAAGAGAAGGAGGATCATAAAGTTGTTTTTGTTGACTAACTTTTCAGTAATATTTATTTAAGGTGGTATTAAAGGGACAGTCTAACCCAAAAATCAACAAATCAAAAAAAATTTTATTAATGTGTTCCTGTAGTTCATTATTAAAACGGCTCAGATGTGATGGGTTTGATTCCTAGACAACACTCATACTGATGAAATCATCTTTATATAAAAGTTTCTGTCCGATATGTGAAAGTAAATCATGTTGTCTTTGTGTTGTTAGTGACAGATGTGGGGATCTCCGAGCTGCCGGACGCCGTGAACGCGCTGGAGGAGAAATTATCAGAGACGCAGCGCAGACGCAGACATGCACAGAAAGAAAACTACAACATTGAGGTGCTGCTTGCGGTGGACGACTCCGTCGTGCGTTTTCATGGCAAAGAACACGTGCAGAATTACGTCCTTACACTCATGAACATAGTAAGTGACTGACGCACAATACATGAAGAAATACTGATCACCTGAGGGTCAGATGACCTCTCATGCCATCCTTCGGTAGTGTCTCACCCATGTCTCACCCCCGTCTCACCTGTGTACAAGGCTCTTAAACCTGAGATCTCTTTAATATCTCGATGGACGTAAACATGGAGCGCAAATTGCCATTTTTGCGTCTCATCTGCGTCTCAGATATTTCTCCTTTGAAAAAAGTCACAAATGAGTGATGTCAACAATGTCTCAAACTGAGCTCAGATTTGTCTCGTCTGCAGTCAAAAGTCAATATTATTGAAGATCTCAATAACATTTTTCATCACATTTACTCAAATACAGATTATTTGACCTCTACTATCTACATTCATTTACACCTCCAGACTCTTTTGGAAGACTAAAGTTGAGACTTTAATGAGACACAACTGAGAACTCCATTAAACCTCCTGAGCTATAAAAGAGAAACAGCTGAGCAATAGATGAATTTATTCATCGACAAATAGATGAAAAAAAATCATCTATTTGTCGTGTTTTTACTCTGGATGTGAATCAGTGTCAGAGGTCAGTGTCTTTTTCCCATAGTTCATTGCTCTTGCCCCCCCGGTATGTTCAAAGTGCTGATCTGCTGCTGTCGGGCGCCGGGCGCCCGCTGTGGGATTAGTGAAGAGAGAGAGAGAGAGAGAAACCTGATGAATTCATGTTCCACCAGCTCCTGCCACCTTAATCTGCTTATGAAGAGAAAATCCCCCGAGTCAGATTTCCACAGGGAGCCGGTTATACTCCGTAACTGTTACCGTCAGGAGCGCCGCGGCGGTCCGATCAGACACACTGACCACCATGATGGAGACCAGAGTTCATGACTCCAACATAAAAACACACAAAACAATTATATTCACAAAGATTGACTGAAATTGATCTTTTTTTTCGCCTGTGAAATAATCTGCAAATGCAGAAAAGATCTTCGCCACAGATGTCATTTCAAACCCATTTGACTGAACACAGAATGAGACTCTGGACTGACATGAGCGAGAGTTTCTTTCATTGTCTGATCATCATCTGATTTGATGTTTGAACTCTCAGCGTCTGTTTCAGGTATTGTTAGTTTTGTGTGTACGCAAGAGACCGATCGCTCTCCGCTTCATTGTTAAACTCATCTGGAGAGGGATTTCTGGACGTCCGGCTCGTGTTCTCTTGCGTTGGTGTGATGTTGAACCTGACCGGAGATGTTCAACACCTCCAGAAAACAGCTGCACTTCTCATTACGGCCAAAACCAACATGTGTTTGCCTTCAGGTGAACCTTTAAACCTCCAGCGTGTCTGTAAAAACTCTCATGTGATACGTACGGTAGTTATTATATATCAGAGGAAAAAGAAGATCTCAGTTTGAGCATAACTTCGTCTCCTAAAATTGCTTAAAAACAGCATCACATGAAGAGTCTGGAGGTGTAAATGAATGTAGAGGTCAAATACTCTGGGTTTGAGTAAATGTGATGAGAAATGTTCAGACTCTTTTTCTCATGAGAAATATCTGAGACACAAGCAAACGTCACCAGTGGCTGTATTCTGGTTTTAATATTTCCAGATGTTTAGTCTGTGTAAACAAACACAAAAGTGAGGTCACCAGACATCATCACACCTCATAAACTCACACGTGTTGACAGATAAACTGTAGGAATCACACGCTTTCGAGATTCTTCATGTCTTCTTGAATCCTGATCCTGATGTCCTACAGATCCTCACAGATTCTTCCCGTATGAAAACACGCTGGCATCATTCCAGACATGTGTCAGCACGGCAGGACGAGGATCGTGTCATCACACACCAACACATAATAACAACCTGTGTACCACACCAGATGGAGGAGAGTTGCTGTTTGTTTACCTCGGCCGTCTGAATGATGTTGACGTCTGTTGTTTTTGTGTTGCATACACACGAAAAGTAACGTTTCAGTCAAAGTTCTCTGTTACCACAGAGAGAAAGTGATGTTTGTATTGAACCACAATGCATCTGTGAACTCGATGACCTCGCGTGCACACGGTGATGTTACAGAAGATAATAATGTGTTTGAACGTTCTGTCATTCAATTCTCGGGATTTATGGAAAAATCGCTTGTTTTTGGCTGTGTGGGTGAATGTTTATATTAATGCGCCGCTGAATTTTGTGTAAATTCCACGCAAGAGCTTCATTAAGTGTGTGTGTGTGTGTGTGTGTGCGTGCGTGCGTGTGTGTGCGTTTGTGCGTGCGTGCGTGCGTGTAATACATCAGCCTGCCGTCCAGACTCATTTCAAGTCGCTCAGACGTTTTTGCCATTGCACAATAACAAACTGTGGCAGATGTTTGCCAATGTTTGAAGAAGACGTTGAACGTAATTGCCACCAGAATCCAATGAATTTACAGTCAGATTTCACTTCCAGGAACTTCCAGGTTTTGTTGTGGATTTTTCTCCCGTCCCTTATGAAAATTAGCCATGTTGTTACTTTAAATATGACCAAAAACTGATCATTCATTGATAATTTTTTCTTTTAATATTTGGGCCGTGATAAGTGTTTGGTGAAAATCTGATATTGTGAGAGGCCTAATGTAATGTGATGTATTTCTGTTTGGGCACATCTGATTGGCTGGTGGGTTGTGGGTGTTTTATCGTCTGTTTTACAGTTCACACACCTGCAGGATTTTCACATTCTCACGTACGTGTTTAATTGTGTGTATGTGCCCATGTTTTTGACGGTTCAGTTGTTGTTGCAGCAGGTTACAGAAGTGGTCTTGAGTTTCTGTCGGTCGAGATTGAATCTGAATCTCTCAGATATTGACATTTTGGTGTAATTTGACTTGTTGTTTTGTTGTGTCACACAGGTAGATGAAATCTATCATGATGAATCTCTGGGAACAAACATCAACATTGTTCTGGTCCGGATGATACTGGTGGGCTATCGTCAGGTGAGTGAGACGTCCTGAAGTGTGACAGATCAACTCAAACACGTCCAACATCAGATGTTGAGTCTGTTCCACACATTCTGCTCAACGACTGCGTACGGACCACCGGACACACATGATGTTCATGATAAAAACCTCTCAGATAGTTGTGTGTGTGAGAGAGTTTGTGTAAGCAAGTATTTGTCATCCACAAAAGTGGAAACGTTCAACGTGTGTTAATGTTTGAGTTCCTCGGTGCTCTTAAACTCTGACAGATATGAAGATGAGATGGTTCAGTTTGAAGGATGGACGGTTGTGCCGGTCCGGTCTGTCCGGGCTCTCGTGTGTTTAGTCTGGAGCTCAACACAAACACAGTCTGTCAGCATCACGTCTGCTCACATTGACTTTTCTGGGAGTATGTTCATGATAAACAACCCGCTACATGTCCTGAAAATACCCTCGTCCCACTCACAGAAGACATTTTCATTGCTCTTTTACAGAATCACTTTGGGTCTCAGTTGTGTCTCTTAAAACAGACACACGTACAGTAAGTGAAATGTTGACATGGAGGATAAAGCTACAGATATTGTAGCATTTGGTTTGGGGAAAGTTTATTGAGATCTTGGTATATGTGCAGTCAGTGTTGTTTGTGTTTGGTCAAGGATCCTCAGTTTTCTTTGTTTTGTGCGTTAGTCCGTGAGTCTGATCGAACGTGGGAATCCGTCTCGGAGTCTGGAGCAGGTGTGTCGCTGGGCAAACAGTCAACAGAAACTGGACCCCGATCACGCCGAGCATCACGATCACGCCATCTTCCTCACCAGGCAAGATTTTGGTCCCGCAGGTATGCAAGGTACTGTGTCTCTCTCGATCGAGGCTGTGCAGAGTAAGTGCTTCACACTAATTCTCTTCTGACGGTTGGCATCATGACGCCGGGACACCACGTGAACCGGACGGTGACGCCAACCCGTAACAACCAAAAATCCTCTTTAACCGCCGTGTTGCGAAGGAGAGTTTTTGGCATGTAGAAGAAAATGTTGATAGTTTAGTTGGGACGTCCCAACATCCGTTTAGTGTACTAATATTCTTAGTCTCATCTTTTGGTTTTTGTATGCATGCTATTAAAACCACGTACCAGAAAACACGAATGATTTGTACAAGCATGGACTTTATTCGGGGTGGATTTAATTTGGGATGCTGTGATCGACAGGGTGTACATTTACATTCGACACATGATTTGAATAAAACATCCAACCAGAGCATTTCCAATGTAAACATTAAACAAATGATTTTCCTCAATTTTGTTTCAAACTAAATCTTCGGATAAAGTCCATAACTGAATAAAATGCAATTTATTCAAGAGATGAAGTGCATGTAGAAGTGTGTTTTTTCTATTCTTACATCATTTAAAAACCTTAAAGGAAATGTAAAGTTTGATGAAGTTTTGTTAAAAGTGTTCCATTAGTTTTTGTTTTTAACGTCCACCCGTGACCTCTTCTCTTTGAAGTCCTGTGACGTTTTTCTGATGGATGTTGTAGGTTTTGAGATGTTTGTGTGATGTTTAAAAGACGATGGTGTTTCCTGTGCTGTTCCTATGACTGCTGGTTGTGTTGTGCTCATAACATGGCCGCTGTATTCAAACCTCGACCTTCTACCCCCGCGAGCAAACATCACACGCTAGTTTCAACATTAACCCTCGGGCCAAATATAGACACGCGCTTACAGATACGTACATGTGAACGTGTTTGGTGAAATGTGAATGTTGTCTTCGTTTTCTAAATGTCATAAACCACATAAAACCATGTGGTAACAGCTCTGTCTTTATCTGTTTGTGTCACTTGTTGAAGATTGTTGGAGGACACAGTATTATCTTTACGAGACATCGCTTTTGCTGAATAATGCAAAGCTCACATCGGCCTGAGGTCAGCAGCGCTTGCTTTCTGACGCAAACACCGCCTGCCTGCCCTAAATATCTGTTCTGATTATGTAAAATATTCAATAACCTTCAGCATCCTTCATGGCTCACGGGCAGTGATGTGATCGAGGGATGCTGGACCGGCTGAATTATTTTAGCACGACGCTTCATAACTCTGCTAATGCATCTAAGGTGAAAGCTGCTCTGGATTGCTGGTTTATAGGGGGCTTAAACCAGCCCAGACCACCTTAGACTAGTTTAAAGAGTTTTTGTTTGAAGAGGAAAGCTTTTGCATCTTCTGCTTTTCATCTGCATGCCAAAGACTGTCTGTTTCATTAGCATGAATCATTGAGACGAGAAGTGTCTGGACTGGGCTTTACGCTGTGCTCGAGCGCTGCACATCTCTTGATCGAGTGGATTTCTCTGTTTGTGTTGTGTTGTCTTGTGTTAATGTTATGTTTGTGCGTCTCTGGATTGTGTGGGATTGACTTTAACAGTCGCTTGTGTTCCTGACGGAGGTTCAGAGCTATAAAATCTAAACTAAACAGCACATGTACACGTCTGGTCTTGAAATCTGGGGTTAAAAAGATCCGTACAAAAATGATTCTTTACCCTTAGGGAAACAATACTGTAGTATGCTATAGTAAACTGTTTTAACAGTTTTAATTTGCTATAGTTAATGCTACAGAATACTGTAGTATACTAAATACTATAATGTACTCCTGTATATGGCAATTCACCACAGCTTACTATAGTAAATACTAATTATTGTAGTATGGTAAACTAGAGTTTTCTTGTGTTTTAATGTGTTTCATTTTGGTTAAAGTGTAGTAAATATTTTATTGTTGTTTTTTTACATTTTCGATTAGCTTTTGTTTTGAATATTTGTATTATTTCAGTTTGAATTAAATTAAATGTTATTACATAAAGTATTATTAGTTTTGTTATCCATTTAGTCTTTAGTTTTATTTTGCTATTTAACAGTTTTATTTGCTATTTTTTTACTTTTTTAAACTAATCATTTAGGCAACACAATAACACAATTTTGGTTTAGTTGGTTTACAATGAAAAGTCAAGCCTCCTAAAATAAAGAATCATTTTTTTCTTGAGCGTGCTGCAATGCATTCTGGGGTCTGTGTTTTAATTCACACACAGTATCTGATGTCTTAAAATGTTTTTTTTGATCTGGTCTAGTTTAAAGCTCAGATTCTGCAGGGCTTGTGTCGAGAAGATTTGAGTTGAGGTTTGAAGCTGTGTTTGCTTTGATGTGTTTGAAGTTTTGGACAGAAACCCACTGAGTGTTTTACAGAAAGAGTTTTAGACGTCTCACCTTGTCTCACATTCCAGCCCATCATCTCTTGACTTTGATCTCTGTCTCCCAGGTTACGCCCCGGTAACGGGCATGTGTCACCCGCTGAGGAGCTGCACGCTCAACCATGAAGACGGCTTTTCATCTGCGTTTGTGGTGGCGCACGAGACCGGACACGTGTGAGTTTATCCTGCTTCTGCTTCTGTATGCTAACCATAGTCTACTTAATTTTAACTACTAAATTCTTCATTTCGAGACGATATTTATTTAAAACGTGACGTTGCTAGTCGTAAATATTCTTTCTACCTTAAGCCATGTTATATTCTCAAGCAGAAACTATTAGGAGTCCACAAGATGACACAAAATAAGATGAAACAAATCTGTTTGGTTATTTTTTGATTTTCAATAAACTTTTATTAGGAAGCATTTTGGAAATGATGCTTAAACATCTGATGCATAAAGCACTCACATTTGAAAACGCTTAAATAATTTCAAGCATTTTTACTGCATCCCCAAACAAACCAAGCTGAACAAAATGAACTGTGGTTGGCTGCTTTACATGTCAGTCAGGTGTCTTAGCCAATGAAAGCTTCATTTCCCAGCAGATGTTAAGTTGTAATGTACATAATAAAGACTGTGATGTACATATCAACAGCGCCTCCTGTAGGAGCGAGATTCTGAGATGTGTTTTATTCTCCGGTCACTGATTCCGTCAGGACCGCGAGGTCAAACTCGTGTCGGTCCTCATACACGATTCGTCGTGTAGTGTTTATAAAGACACACAGGGCCCTTTTAAACTGTGTTGTGTTGTTTGGTTCAGGTTGGGTATGGAACATGACGGTCAGGGGAACCGGTGTTCAGATGAGACCAGTATGGGCAGTATTATGGCTCCACTGGTTCAGGCAGCTTTCCACAGATATCACTGGTCACGCTGCAGTAAACAAGAGCTCAACAGATACATCCAGTAAGACATCTGATCACACACATACAGATGACATGAATGACTTAAAGAAGCGAGAAGAACTTGTGTTTCTCTTTCAGCTCATACGACTGTCTTCTGGATGATCCGTTCGAGCTGAAATGGCCGAAACTCACAGAGCTTCCAGGGATAAATTACTCGATGGATGAGCAGTGTCGCTTTGACTTCGGTGTTGGATATAAGATGTGCACAGCTGTGAGTGCTAAAACACAACATCTGATGCTTTTAATGTCAGATCTGATCTTGTTCGAATTCAATATCAAAACTATAGCTTATGTTTGAAGACGATCTGGTTTGTTTTGTTCGCGTCTGTCCAGTTCCGCACATATGACCCGTGTAAGCAGCTCTGGTGCAGTCATCCTGATAATCAATACTTCTGTAAGACAAAGAAAGGTCCTCCGGTGGACGGAACCGAATGTGCTCCAGGCAAAGTGAGTCTTTACTGTCTGTCCTGTTAGTCTGGTGTAAATTGAAGAGGTTTCTGAGGTGTCTCCGTGTGGCAGGAAGAGCACTTTTCTCCCTCAGATGATTTTAAATGAAATGGGTTATGAAAGTTCAAGGCTCGGAGACTTTAAATAGACAGAGTCGTGGTGTTCTGCTGGCTGGATCTTCTGTCATGTTTGGCTCGGAGTTCAGCAAAGAATATAAGCGCATGAGAGTTGATTTATGTAATGTTGCTTTACATTACGTCTGTTTACAGTCATGAACTTTTATGTTAGAGTAACAAAGTTATAGTAATTCACTTTTTGATGTTAGCCGTTTTCATGCAACGTGATTTTGTTTATTAAAAGCAAAAACACGAAGATAAATCATTTCTTTTCATGTTCAAGTTACAAACATTTATTAAACTAAAGGAAATTAGACAGGGAGCAAAATTCATGTTTTGAGTTTACACATCATGTGCAAAAAAGTCAAAAGTTTGAAGTGAAACTGTGACAATAACTAGACTAGAGATGAACAAAAACAGCTTCAGTTTAAAAGCATCAGAACAGTTAATAAATGATCAATGTAATATAATATAATTAATGTAGAATTAAATGCTGAATATAATTCAATTTATAAAGTTAAATAATCAGAATCATTTCTTTTTTATTAAAATTAGGTTTAACTCTTCAATATTCCCCATAAAGCTGCTGTTCATATAAAAATATCTTTACTTGCATTGAGCATTTCAATGACTTTCACTACATGATTGATTTAATCCAAATTATTGATTTATCATATACATTTAATACATTTAGTGCATTTGATCTTTTGAACAGCTGTTTTGAGAGTTTAATTTATAATTTGATATTTTTAAGCATTTGAATTTAATGTTAATTTACTTTCAGAGCTGCTTTGCAAAAGAAATGTCATTTTATAAAATATAGGCCCGGTTTCATAGACAATGCTTAAGATTAGTCCCAGACTAAAATGCTAGTCGAGTTGTCTGTACTTATAATAACTTGCAGTGATTAATCTTAAAATATGTCAATGACATTGATTTGTCTCAAGTTATGTTTTTTACTAAAGCATTTTTATAAAAGTGACTTAAATATTCTAATGTATCTAATGTCTAGTCCTGGCTTAAGCTAAGCTCTGTGTGTAAAACTGGGCCATAGTAGTAAAATTTGAGTTTTGTCTTCGAGTCAAACCCTGAAAATTGCATTGAAGATCTCGCTCAGACCGAGACAGAAGAGAACTTTCCATCATGTCCAGAAACGTTCTGTTCTCAATCATTACACATTATTAAACGCAAACAAACAACAAGAGACAAAAGTGTTAATAAAGTGTCACAGTCATCAAACCTGCGGTAATGAAGTGTGAAATACTACAAACACTTCATCCGCATTAGTTTAGTTTGTGTACTACTGCAGCTTATGTGTGTGTGTGTGTGTGTGTGTGTGTGCGTGTGTGTGTGCGTGTGTGTGTGTGTGTGTGTGTGTGCATGTTCGTGCGTGTGTGCGCGCGCGTGTGTGTGTTCATGCGTGTGTGTGCGTGTTCGTGTGTGTGCGTGTGCGTGCGCGTGTGTGTGTGCGCGTGTGTGTGCGTGCGTGTGTGCGTGTTCGTGCGTGTGTGTGTGTGCGTGTTCGTGCGTGTGTGTGTGCGTGTTCGTGCGTGTGTGTGTGTGTGTGCGCGCGTGTGTGCGTGTTCGTGCGTGTGTGTGCGTGCGTGTGTGCGTGTGTGTGTGTGTGCGTGTTCGTGCGTGTGTGTGTGTGGGTGCGTGCGTGCGTGCGCGTGCGTGTGTGTGCGCGTGTGTGTCAGTGGTGTTTTAAGGGTCACTGCATCTGGAGGTCGTCTCATCAGCCGTACGGTCATGATGGAGGTTGGAGTTCGTGGGGAAAGTTCGGCTCGTGTTCTCGCACCTGCGGAGGAGGCGTCCGGTCGCGCAGTCGGCAGTGTAATAACCCAGCGTGAGTCACGTGTGTGTTTCGCTCCATCTGTGACCTCATGAGTGTATTACGCTGCTCATTATCATCTCATGTGTGTCTCTGCAGCCCGGCGTACGGAGGTCGGGATTGTCCCGCCTCAGGGTTCGATTATCAGATGTGTAACACTGAAGATTGTCCCGGTCCATATGAAGACTTCAGAGCTCAGCAGTGCATCCAGAGGAGCAACAAATACTACAATAACATCAAACACACGTGGCTTCCATACGAACATACTGACGGTAACTCCTGTTATCTCTATACATGTGTGTCTCAGATATTTCTCATGAGAAAGAGTCTTGAGTTTCAGAAGAGATTTCAAACTGAGCTCAGATTTGTCTCGTCTGCAGTCAAAAGTCAATATTATTGAAGATCTCAATATGAACTCAAACATTTCTCATCAAATCCAGATTATTTCACCTCAGTTCCACCTCCAGACTCTTCATGTGCTTCAACAATCACACTCTCATTTCTTTAAGAGAAACATCTGAAACACAACTGCGTTCTTCGTCTGGTCTGGTTTATTTGTGAGCGTGATGTCCAGTAAAGTTCAGTTTTGTGCAGATGTGGTCATATAAACCTCTCACTCAATGTTCTTGGCAGAAACAGAAGATTCTTATATGTATATAAAGATGCTTCACAGGTCTCGCTGTGTGTCTGTAACTGTAGTGAAATGTCAGATTATATCTGTTATGAACCGTGAGGTGACAGAGGCTCAGACACGGTTCATATGAAACATGTTCTCAGAATTAATGTGTCATCTCTCAGTGTTTATTATTTTCTCTAATTTGATCATGATTTCAGTTCTTAATAGACGTGCAGCTCTCTCATCTCTGTTGTTCATGTTTTAGCTAGACTCTGTTATGTATAAATAACTCTTGGGAATAAACAGCCGTGTTCATTCGAAGCGTCTAAACATTTAGTCACTGTTTTACTGATGTTGATGACTAAAGGCTCATGTTTGTGTGTGTCAGAGGCGCATAAGTGTGAGATGAGTTGCCGCTCTAAAGAGACGAATGAGGTTGTGTTCATGAATCAGGTGATGCACGACGGGACGCGCTGCAGTTACTCTGACCTGTTCAGTGTGTGTGCACGCGGAGAATGTCTGGTGAGAAACGCACGCACACACAAACACACGCATGCACACACGTACATACACGCACACGTACACACACACGCACGTACACACGCACGCACACACATGTACACACACAAACACACGCACACACACATGCACGCACACACAAACACGCACACACACGCACGCACACACACACGCACGCACACACACACGCACACACACGCACACACACACACACACATGCGTAAACACACATGTTGGTTTTTCTATCCCCGTGGGGGTTTTCCTTAGGCGTAATGATGTTTATACTGTACAAACTATATTCTATTCCCTAACCCTACACCTAAACCTAAAGATCATAGAAAACATTTAGCATTTTTAGATTTTCAAAAATTATCTTTATAATACTTCAATAAGACTTCAATTTTGGTCCCTACGGTGACACGAGTCCCCACGGGTTGGTGTGTATTCAGGTTTACGTCCTCACCGGCATATAAAAACCAAACACACACACACACACACATGTACACACACACATGCACACACAGAAAAATTAGGGCTGTGGTTAAAATGTTTAATTTAATTAGTTAAATGATTAATAATCACACATCACGTTTGGGGCCATAAAGCCATTATAAGACAATACAGAACGTAGCTTCAGATGTTCAGGAGCTAAAACGGCCATAATTTTGTTTTTTAAAAGCTGAGTTATTATTTGTATATTTTTAAAGACCAAAACAGTTTGGTTACCAACAATCTTCAGAAATATCCTTTTTTCCCTCAAAGAAATAATAATTCAGGCAAACTATCACCAATTTATTAGTATTATTATTTTACTTTTTTTTAATACTGTTCAAATTCTTTGAAGAATCAAAAACTCCCATAGGTTGCAGTGAATGTGCAAAAATGAAATTTTCAAAGATTTGCACGCAATGCAAAGTTTTTTTGCGATCAGATCATTTATTTTTTAATTACAAAATAATTAGTTTTACTCTCAAACACAGAATTTTTGATTGAATAAAAAAGACAAAAAAACTGTGAAAAATTCAGAACACAAAATAGCACTGGTATGATATTGTGCTTGTGTGATTGCGTAATTAAATAAATATGAGACAAAAGCTCATTTAGGGTCATTTTTGCCCAGATATCATTCATTTGAGCTTTTTTCTGACAGTTTTCTCTATGTTATATCACACAGTAAGTTGTTGCCAGCATTATATTTGTCACAAATCAACTGTATGAAATGTAAATGACCCTCTTATGTCTGGAGCGGAGAGGGTGCGTTAATATTTGTATCGCGTTAGTTTTCCCATATGCAAAAATGACCAAAAATACAGAGTTCTTCTCTGGAGTCAATGTTGTTCACTAAATAAACACAAACACAGCTGATTTGTAAATAGAAATTGACCTGACCTCACTGATAATGCTGTATGAATATGAATGATATTTTGTGTGTTTGTGTGTTTGTCAGCATGTAGGTTGTGATAAGGAGGTGGGATCATATAAACAGGAAGATAAATGTGGTGTTTGTGAAGGGGATAATTCACACTGTCGCACCGTCAAACTCACGCTCACCAAAACACCCAAGAAGACAGGTGAACAATAAACCCTTCACACATCTCACACACTGAACACAAACACAATCTGGAGAAAAGAGGTTCTTCTCTGTCCTGAGGCATGAATGTTAAAAATGATTGATGGTTTTACTATAGTAAAAGTGTAGTATAGTGTATAGTTCATTGCAGTCAGAATCTGAAGGTAATGTGTGTACTTGTTGTGATCTAATGATTATAAATCTTTAGTTTAATTTTAAAAATATTTGAGTCGTCTTGCATATATAATGCTTTTGTGTTTTGGAGTTGTGCTCATCCGATATGATGTTTTTGTGTGTGTGTGTGTGCGTTTTTGTAGGATTGTTGAAAATGTTTGACATTCCCGTGGGTGCGCGGCACATCGTGATTGAAGAGAATGAAACGTCTCCGCACATGATCGGTGAGTTGTGTGACAGTAGTTTAGAGGAGATGTTTATGGACTGAATGATGTTTTAGTCACACTTCTCTCATTCTTTTGTGTTGCTTTGTTTCGACTCCAATCATGTTTGAACACACGGGAATTAAAATCTCCCAGAATTCATCTGTTCGGGATGCGTGAGCCGCACTTAACATCATTATGACATCATCTTCAGTGTTTACACGAATACATTTATGGTTAAGATGCTTTTGAAATGCAAATATCAAACTTTAACACTTCTGAGCCTGCGTTTAAACTTCAATGATTCTCGCTGCTTGTTGACATTAAACACGCGTGTGATTTCAGTTCAGTGTTTTCCCCTCCAGTGCTTCCCTAAGGTTGTCTATTTCTTTATGTCTAACTGTACAGCGTGTCGCTAGTCTCTTGCTACGAGGTTGTTCCTAGCTTTGGTTTCTCTACTAACGGTTATACGGAGACGGTTGACGTTGAGCTCCGCTGCTTTACTCCTTTTGATAGTCGCTCGTCATTTGCATGACGTTGAGCAATAGTGACAGAACGGAACGCGTCAGAATCTGAGAATCACGCCAATCCAACCGTCTCCATTAACTTTGTATTGTGGGAAGCCGCCTGCTCGTCATTTCTGACTAATAACAAAAAACGGAAAAATGTTTAAAGACTGGTTTGTTACAATTTGTGCAGTAAACAAGCTAAAAAACACAGAACCGCATTTTTATAAGCTGTCGACCCCAAAAAACGAACGTTTAAAGCTTAGTTGCTGGATATTTTGTTTGATTATTTAATTTCTTTGTTGTTTTTGGATTAAAAGCACTTGAGTTGTGCTATAGTATGTGAATAAATTAATTGTATTCATTCATAGAAAGTGTTTGAAATTGTAACCTGAAATATTTGTTTAACATGTACTGAATGTTTTCCTGTGAGTGAGACGTCTGTGTGTTCATCAGCTGTTAAAAATCAGGTGACTGGCAGTTTCATCTTAAACGCTAAAGGTGAAGAAACCAAATCTAAGAGTTTCATTGAGAACAGTCTGGAGTGGGAATATTCACTGACAAACGACAGAGAATCGCTGAAGACCATCGGACCGCTTCATGAAGGGATCGTGGTTCTGGTGAGTGAGACGCAGCTCTGTGTGTGTTCAGGGTTTGTGTTGTACGTCAGGTGTTCAGGTGAATGTGTGTGTTTGTGTGAACAGGTCGTCCCACAGGCGGAGGACACAAAGATCAGTTTGAGCTACAAATACATCATTCATGAAGATCTTCTGCCAGACATCACCAACAACAACGTGCTGCTCGCTGAACTCGACACTTATGAGTGGGCACTGAAGAGCTGGTCACAGTGTTCCAAACCCTGCGGAGGAGGTGTGTGTGTGTGTGTGCGTGCGTGTGTTCTGTGTGTGTGTGTGTGTGCGTGCGTGCGTCTGTGTGTGTGTCTGTGTGTGTGTGTGTGTGTGTGCGTGCGCGTCTGTCTGTGTGTGTGTGTGTGTGTGTGCGTTTGTGTGTGTCTGTGTGTGTGTGTGCGTGCGTGTGCGCGTGCGTGCGTTTGTGTGTGTGTGTGTGTGTGTGTGTGTGTGTGTGTGTGTGTGCGCGCCTGTCTGTGTGTGTGTGTGTGTGTGTGTGTGAGTGCGTGCGTGCGTGCGTGCGTGCGCGTGCGTGCGTGCGTGCGTGCGCGTGTGTGTGCGAAAACAATATTCAAAAGTCAATATTATTGAAGATCTCAATATGAACTCAAACATTTCTCATCAAATTTACTCAAATCCAGATTATTTGACCTCTACGATCTACATTTATTTACACCTTCAGACTCTTCATGTTCAACAAATCAACAATTTAAGAAGAAACATCTGAGACTAATTTGAGACCCAACCGAGAACTCCATGAAATCTCCTGAGCTATAAAAGAGAAACATCTGAGCAATAACATTCTCCTTTGGTCTTGTTGTCAGGGGTTCAATACACTAAATATGGCTGTCGGAGGAAAAGTGATGGACGTTTGGTTCACAGGAACTTCTGTGAGGTCAACAAGAAGCCGAAACCGATCCGTAAACGCTGTAACACAAACAACTGCAGTCAACCCACGTGAGTCTAGCAGAAGATCTGCTGCTGTTTCTGTCATCATTCATCTTTAGATCTATAATAATAAAGGTTTAATGATTTGAAATACACAATGTAACGGTCATATTACATTTATGCATTTACATTGCATTCTACTATACATTAGTTTAGTATTATTTTACAGTTCTGTAGTCTCAAGTCTGTTTTTAAGCATCAGAGAAGTTGATTAAAAATGACTCTCAAGAGCGATTAAAGATGTTTTCTTCTGCGTGCATGTGTGTGTGTTCAGGTGGGTTGTTGAGGAGTGGGGTCCGTGCAGTAAATCCTGTGGGAAGTTGGGATATCAGACACGTGTGGTTCAGTGTATGCAGCCGCTCCAGAACGGCACCAACAGAGCCGTTCACACCAAATACTGCACGAGTGAACGTCTAGAGAACCGCCGGTCCTGTAACATCACCGCCTGCACGTCTCAATGGAGGACAGGAGCCTGGTCACAGGTGTGTGAATGTGTAAAACAAAGAATACATAAGATATGTGTTTCAGTTTCACATCAGGGTTTATCTGTCTGATAAATATAAAACAGCAGAAGTGTTCAGTGTCACATATGAAACCGCTTGGACTGTAGATGGAGTTTAGTTTAGTCTGTTTGTGTTATGACATCACTCAGAGATGACGAATGACCAGTCAAACCATATAGAAGTCATTTATTTAAGAAATATTTCTTTATTTATATGAGTATGTGCTGTATATAAGTATTGATAAATTCATATATAACCGGTTAAAAAGTTGGTGACACTTTACTGTAAGGTTGTATTAACATGAACTAACAATAAGCGATATCGGTTTTTACATTTTGTTAGTACCATTGTTAATCTTCATTTGTAACATTATTAACATTTTTATAAAATGTATTATTGGTTCTTGTTATCTAATTGTTAACTAAAACAACCTTATTGTAAAGTGTTACTAAAAATGTAAATTCCCTTAACTTTACCAGTATTTTGTTATGTATAAAGTGAGAAGTAAATAAACAGCTTTATTGATGTAAACATTAATGACGTTGTGATGTGTTTACTGTAGTGTTCAGTGAGTTGTGGAGATGGGATTCGACAGCGTCAGGTCATCTGTAGAGCGGCAGACAGCAGTCCGGCTCAATGTGACGGAGACAAACCAGAATCTGTGTCTGTCTGTAAACTCTCACGCTGCACAGGTCTGAAACTTGAAGAGTCTCACGTCATTTATTTATCTGTACACTCACTTCCTGTTTGACAGGAAGTAAATTGTGTTGTGTTTTAGGGGAGTTTCCTGTTTCGACTGCTTTACTGGACGATTTCACAACAGAAAACACTGTGGATAAAAACTCCAGTAAGTGATTCATGGATATCAACACATATATCAACATCATCAGACTTACTTACACATCAAAGTTTCATATATAAGCTTTGTTTAAATCCAAGTCAGGTCTTATTGTTTTACATACATTTTCATGTTCAGATGAAGAACAATATTTTTCAAGGTTATTCACTAAATGACATCATCAATATGATTGTTTTTTTGTATATGTTTTTATTTCTGTGTTCACATTTCATCTGAAGACGTTCTTACAGTAACACGATCTGTTTCCTTGATCGTGTGTTCAAGTTTTTTAATTCATTTGTATTTGTAAATTGCACAAAAAATATGCTTTTTAGAAAAAACTATGAAGCATCACCTCTTATTTACTTAAACATCTGAATAAGATCATACGAATTATCCAAATTAGCCGCCTCAGAAAATTGCTTTGAGAAAAAATTTACTTTTTGAAAATGCATCTTGTTTTAAGAATGTTTTATATTTCTTCTGGAAAACAAGCTGAAAATAGTGATGAAGAAAAGTATATTTAAACAGATATATAATATATAGAGATCAAACCACTTCATTTTAATCTGATTGAATTGTTGTCGATGTTTTGTTCTTCTGTTTGTTTCAGATGAGCCGTGTCTGGGTGATAAATCTATCTTCTGTCAGATGGAGGTTTTGGCCCGCTACTGCTCTATCCCGGGATATCATAAGTTGTGCTGTGAATCCTGTAGCAGAAAGTCAGGTTTCAGCACCGTGTCTCCAGACCTCCACCCTCCGTTCTCCTGGCTCCCAGATTTCACTTTCCCTTCAATACCTCAGAAGAGTCCCGATCCCACACGACAAATGTCCGTCTCACCGACCACAGCCGCTCCAGGCATCCACACCACTAAAGCAAACATCAGACCCACCCGACCGAACCTCACTTCTGCCATCACCAGCCCTAAACCAGAGGAGACGTCTTCTCTCAGCGCACCCACAAACGCTTCATTTCCACTCCAGAACTCAACCTCATCTCTACCTCCAGAGCTCGATGTGAACAGCACACCACATCCCATAATACAGAACAGCACTGTGGACTCCATCCCTGCGAGCAGAAGAAAAAGGGACGAGAGGGACGTGATGGACATGAACTCACCGGTCACATGATCACCAGACGGCGCCGGGATCAGTAAAATCATCCAGAAAACAACATCCATTTACTCGAAACATCGCTGTCGAAGATCTTTACACAAAATATACAAAATCAGAGTTTACGAAAATGTTTGTTGTTTGAGGTTTCAAATTCATGGCAGTTTGTTTGATGTAAATCATACAAGTTCATACAAATTAGGAAATTTCCTTGAGTAAATGCATCTTGTTTTAAGGATGTTTTGATATTTTTACTGGAAAACAAGCTGAAAATACAGATTAAGAAAACATTTTACGTGACAGCTCCACCACGTTTGAATGCAGAGCTGTGATTGGTTACCTCAGAATTCTATGATGTCATCTGGCCCGTTCACTGCACTTCCCATAATTCTCTGCTTTATGTGGAAGATAATGAAATGGTTAAAGGTGCTGTTTTTCAAACATCTCGGGGTCGACGGCGTCAGTATTGGTGTCGATTTGAAATCTGCTGTTCGGACTCGATGACAGATGTGAGCCTCACGTCATCTGTGTGTAATATTGTTCTGTCATGATGACATCAGAATTACCCATAATCCATGGCACAAAACTACTTGCGCGCTGCATATGTGTTTGTCACCTTTACGTTCATCAAATGAGTCTAATGTGACGCATCTGTTCACTCTGAACCTCTGATGCATGTCCTGCAGTTTGTGTTGTTTTTGTCTTTTAGTTTGTGTATGCTTTAAAACATTAAGAAAAAAGTGTTTTGAGTTTTTCAGGTGATGTGTATATAATGTAAATATGGACTGACTCTCTCTCTCTCTCTCTCTCTCTCCTCTCTGTGTGTGTGGTTTAATCTGATTTCTGTATTGTACAGTACTTGTATATACATGAATGAGAGCTTTACGTGTTAATATTTATTACATTTGTAAGTTGTAGGAAGAAATAGAGGAAAATATACACATTAAAAAAACGAAGATCTCTTTTTTTCTCAGACAGATTACACCTCATGAACTGAAGCTTTCTCTTTACAAGTTTATGACCTATTATCACTCTTTAAATCTCATGCTGGATTTAACACATTTAAAAAAATAATCCAAGTCTCTTAACTTCTTGTGTTCGAGTCCTTTATTTCACTTTCCTGCTATTAACACACAATCAGAGTTAATATAATAATAATGAGCTAATAAAACATCCCTGTCATTACAGAACACACATCTCAAAATGAGACATTAAAGAGGTTGAATTATCATCATATTGTGGATTTGATCCAAGTCTTCATCTCTAAAGGTCATTCTGAAGATTGTCAGACAGAATATTAGAGGTAAAAATAATCCCTCATGTGCTCCAGAAGTTTCATGTCACCTGTCAGACGTGTCGTCGGCCCTTTTGAAGTATGAAATGAACTCATGCTGTGTGTCACTTTATTATTCTTTTCAACTCAAATGATCTCGTACGTGACCACCGGCACAGAACCATCAGAGTATTTTACAGTCGACATGAAACACAAATGCATCCTGTTTACATCTGTTCTTATAGTGTGAATGTGTTTTTCTAAATCTGACGGTTTGAAGGTTTTAATCCAAATGTCAAGACAACGTCACACATTGCTGCTATTATATCTCACGTAATATCATGTCATGAAATATTGTAAAAAAAGATTCAACTTAATCTCAAGTTTAGTTCAAAGGTCTTAAAAGTTTCGGTTTAGGTCATTTGAATGTAAATGATAATAAACTGACTTGAAAAATAAAGTTGAAATTGGGTAAACTAAGTTATAAAAAATGCTTTACTGTATGTTTCAATACAAAACGAGCTTTTAGGTGAGTTTAATGCAATTTAAATGTAAACATTTTTTTTACTTTTTGAGCTTGAGCTTTCTTTAAGTTGAATTTTTAATGTATCCATATGTTGTATAAAATATTATTTTGACAATTCACAAAACAGAAATTCATTCAAATGTTGCATTAGTATTTTAGGTACACTTAATAAAACTAACTCCAGTACTTGAAGTATGCTCTTTTGAGATCTTTGCATCAGTGGAGAAAGATTAATAAAATCTTTCGCCATCATCCAAACATCCGTCTTCATTCTTCACTCCATCACACATTATTTGACAGCAGGCAGGATTTAAAATCACTGAATGTTTTATTGTCGTTGATGATCAGATGATTGAATCAGAAGTTCATTGGCTGTGTGTTTGTCTCCGATCAAGTTATTTTGAGGTGTACGTTGCGAGTCTGTGTTCCTATTTCGTTCTGCTGAAGATCCTCCTTCAGTAGTGTCTTGACTTCTGCACGTCTGTCACGTTCTGCTCATCTCCGGCGTCTGCGTCTGCGCAGTCAGGTGGTGACGCAGATGTTTGGTGAAGTCCAGCTGAGCTCGTGGAAGAGCTTTATTCACCAGAGACTTCGGCAGCCAACCCTGACAGCAGAAAACAAGAGACATGAGAGAGAAATACGACATTCGCAGCTGATCTGAGATCAGGATTGAGTTCGGTACCTTGACGTCCATGTTGAGCAGCCAGATGAAGCGACTCCTCCTGGAGTGATGCTGGAGCGGGTGCAGGACTATACAGGTGGGTCCGTCTTCAGCCCTATGAACAAGACTCGAACATGACAACAATCCATCTCATGAATGATGGAGAATAAAACAACATTTCCAAGCTGAATTACCTGACAAACCCCGGCCGAGGAGGCAGAGACTCGAAGCGCGTCGCAGCTCCGCCCAAATAAACACATGAGCCGCTCCTGGACGAATGCCTGACGCTCAAGAAATCTCGCTGGCCGATGAGATTTCCTGCTGTTTCTGCCGACACCTCATGTGTGACCATAGTGTTCCTTCCCACCTGCTTCAGAACCTGATGTATGAAAATATGGGATGTTAATAATCTGAACACAGCTTTAGGATAAATGACAGATGACACAAACATGTGGACGCTCATCTTAAACTATTTACTGTATAAAGAGAGAGCTCAAGTTGTGCCTCCATCACTAAACAACAACACAAATATAGCCAGCAAACACTGAAACAGCATTTAAACTAGCGATTTGAAAATGACACAATGCATGCTGGGATCTTTCAAACACTAGAATTGTTTGTACACAGTTTGGCAAGTTGGTCAAATTTCTTAAATATCTAAGTACAGTAAACAAAAGAATCTTTGTTAGTAGCACATTTACACTCATTTTCTTCACTAAACTCAGAAGAATACATTCTTCTACTTCTATTAAAACATCTTTGTTCACGTTACTTCATTACCTTTGTTGGGAGAACAGTTTGAAGTTACATATTTTACAGTGAAGAAGTTTCTTATATAGTAAAATAAACTATACTTCAGTCTACTTTTTATAAGCAGTGTAGCTACTCAAACATTACATACTTAAAAATACACTTTAACAAATAAAAAAGTGGGCCAATTTTAATAGAAATATTACTAATATAATTTATGTATTGACAAATACACAAAACTTTGTTGACGTGTACAATTCAAAATACAATTCAACTTCAAAAAAAAAAACATAGTGGCTATGAAATAAGAAATAAAAATATAAAGGATAACAACAACAACAACAACAGCAATAATCATAACAAACAAAAAATCTAAGATATTGTTAATGTAGATTTAAGTCTGTATATGTATATATATGTAGATGTATAAAACATATATAAAGTATAAATAAATGACAATGAAACTATTTACGAATGTAAAGCCACTGCAAAAAAGAAATATTGGTTCCATTCAAAAAAATAAGTTACCCAGCTGCCTTAAAACTTTGAGTTAATTCAACTTAAAAATGTTAGTTAACATAACGCGTTTGTATGAAATTCATTCATTTTTTTAAGTTGAAAGAACTCATAATTTTTATGTCTTTTTGCTTTAAGTCAGTGCACACGTAACATTAAAAACCTGAACCTGGATCTCACTGATGAAGAACTAACGCTGGATTTGACCAATGATGTGAAGTTCAAATAAGTTGAATAAGATCAGAGTCAGCTCACCCGCTCTTAACTCTGTTCTTTCATCCTGTACGTTCATGTGTAAAGAATATTGAAGTGTGTGTCTTACTTTGATGGATGTGATGCTGGGGTTCCAGCGATGCATCTCCTCCACTCTCAAGAAGAGAATCTCATAGAGTTCCTCCGGTGATGCGTCCAGCTCGGCCTCCAGACGGAAGACTTTCCGGTTACCCTTGAGAACTTTACTGTAGATCACGTCTCCATTCTTCTGGAGCAAAACAACATTTTTCATTTAGTAAAGAGCGTTTGCTGTAGTGAAGAGCGTTCACAGCGTGACAATAACCTCATCCAGCTCCAGTTTCCATCCGTCTGTGGACTCCACGATCTCGAGAGCTTCATTCAGAGCTTCTTCACCTTGTCTGAGGTAAAACACGTCCTCGTGTCCCACAGCGCCGGTGCTCCGAGTCTCCACGGGGTCTGTCTCAAACACAATGTTCTCAATAAACACACGTGTCATGTGACATTTATCATTTCATTCTGAATATTGATCAAACTTGTGAACATCATTACATTGAAAAACACTTCTGATATTGAAAACTATGATTATTGATCTCATGTTAACCCTTGTTTGGACTCATTTTCAAAGATTACCAACAAAAAGGTTTGGAATTGTTATTTGACCTAAACATTTTAATTCATTCAAGATAAACTTGTTTATTCCTAACAATAGATTTTCGGTCACATTTCAGTATTTGGGACAATTCTCGCTATTAACAAACCATTAACTACGACTTTTTCTCCAATAAACTCTTAGTTTATAATAGTTAGTTGTTAGTTGTTAGGTTGTAGAGTCATGCAGAATATGTACTTTAATAAACAGCCAATAATAAACAAAATAATAACCGATTTTTCTTTTTATTTGAAGAGATTATTTGCAAAATAATCTTATCCTTAAAAAGAAATTAACATAATAATACATTTTAATATTTTTCTCATGGTTTTGTTGTGTTAGTTAGCTGTATTTTTAGGCGCTATAATAAAACCTAATAAAAACCATTTTTTGTAATTTTGTAAGAGTTTTAATAGCTGTATTTAATTTATAATATAAATCATACATTACCCATATATGCTGTCTATGTTGTTTGTAAACAAGTAAAGATGTTTTACATAAATGTGGATTCACTTGACCCGTGAACATCAGCTGAATAACAAATAATATTATAAGACATTTTTAACCAGAATGAAGAGGTAAAAAGAGAAATTTAATAATCTTTTCAACAATATAATTATCACACATTTATTTGATCACTATATACTTCTAATATTCAGATGAAACATGTTACAAAATAGGTTTAAAATTGTATAAAGATGTTTTTTATATAATGTTTAGTCATTCGCTGGAGGTTAAAGGCCATTGCACATAGAGTCCGAAATGTTCACATTTACACACTGCCTACGAAATCTTCATCCGTCGTAAAAAACAATCCAACTCGGATTTCTGCGTTTTCAAAGGTGTTTTGGCTATTCGGAGCTGACGAAATTTCAGGATGACTCTATGTGCAATGGCCTTCACATATGGATTCAGACCCTCACTGTTAAACGTGTGACTCCAGGACCATCTCCGTACAGGACAGATGAAGTGACCCTCGCTCTTCAGGTGACAGAGCTCCTGTCCCAGCGCCGCCACAGCCGCACGCCGCAGTCCTGCAGGAAACACACGACACGCGTGACAAATCCCACACGCGAGCGCCGTTCACGTGACGTGATGTCATCCGCTTACCTGTCATGCTGCGTACATGTGGATATGAGATCCCACAGCAGAGCTTCACCACAGCCGGCAGCATCATGTGTCCCGTCGAGATGGCCGGAGAGAAGAAGGCCGACAGATGGATTTATAGACATCGCTGAAGGACACAACACTGATAACAACTTCATTTACAAGATAGGGTTCAGTTCAGCTTTGACTCCAAGGTCACATCTGTAGAGGATAAAGAAGTTTGGAGAGAAACACGACAGGAATGTGTTACACGGAGGATGATGAGCGGTTCACTGATGTGTTTTAAATATTCTCCAAAAATTGGTTTTGTCTTCTGGTGACCATCAGCTTCATTCGCAAAGCAAATCTGCAAAACGTGAGGTATTGAACGCTTTCACATCACATCACAAAGGGGTTTTGCTTTAATAATGCATCTGCAAACACTGACCATCACCTCTGTTAAACACTGACCCTGATAGAAACCTTCCTCCACACGACCTCATCTGAGAATACCCAACATGAGAGAAATATTCAAATCCAAACAAGACGAACATCACGATGGCTTAGCATTTCAACAAGATCCCAAACATGAGAACGCACAAAACACTTCCAAGACGTCTTATAAAGATTCTAAAGAGAGAGACAGAGAGAGAGGATTTCATCTGTTTGTCATCTGTTATGATGTATGAAATGATAAATTAGGCCGAATGAACTTCTGTCACGGTAAAAACATTCAGTTTTTAACAGAAAGATTGTAGATTTCTGAATGCACATATCTTCACCATCCCATAAATTCATGATTTACAAAATCGCGTCACATCAAGTGTTCGACTTGAAGATGAAGAGATGAAATGTGAAATCTCACAGCAAATACTTTAAATTTCCAGTTTAATATGTCGAGTCTGTAAATCTTTCTGCAATGTGAAAACAATAAAGAACACCTGCTGACATACGATTGGTCAGAAAGCATTTAAAGGCGGAGCTTAACACAGGGTTCTGCGCTTTCACAGCACGATGAGCTTCTGAATGTTTGTATGTTGTTTGAGGAACTGAAGGTTCTCTGCTCACCTGCTGATGCACACATTCAGTAATAATTCATCGCATCACATGACTACACAGTGAACCTGCCTTTCAAACGTCACTGACCTGAGAACAGTTGAGACTCAAACATCTACTTCACACCACGGCAGGCGCCGAGCTCAAAACCTCACGTCTAACTGACAATAACAAGAGCTTTTGTGTGTATCTCTTTCACATCTCGGTTATTTCTTCAAGACATCAATGAGATTAAATGGAAACTTTTGCTTAAAGGCGCAGTTTTGGATTTTTAGCGGCCACTAGCGTTTCAGTAGATTTGCATTAAATCTTTCAGTCATTTGCTCATCCCTCCCTTTCCAAGTACGACGGTGGCCGCAACAGTAAAAAAAACATGTCGCTGACTGAGACAGCGGCTGTAATTCTAGCCACACTGTCATGTTACTTCACGTGAAATTACAATGCAGTTACATTATTTCTACACTTATAAGGAAAAATGTTCGTCCCTCTTAGGTTATATGCCCATTTGTATCAAATGCTAATGTTACCAAAAAACTGTTTTTTTCTTACCAGCGCAGCAGAAAACAGGCAACTTCGGCATCGCGTTGAAAACATTTGTCCTTCATCTGGTAATAGCTACACCGATGTTTATCCTGGATTTCTGCCGTCGTTTGTCTCTAATTTGTCACATTTGCGCTTCACTGACGGAGATTCGCGCTCTGTCGGCTCTTGTGCACAATACGTATGTTCTTCCATTGTATCAAAACTTCTAAAAACAGAAGATCTATGCTTCAGCTAGATGATGATGATGACGACTCCTCCTCCTTCTCTTCGTACTACGACTAACTTACTTCTTCGTGGTCTTTAACTCAGTGATGACGCAATTCTGCCTCTATGAATTACTAAATGCGCTCTGTGAGCTGTTTGTCTGTTTAGTGCTGCTGTAACCAAACATGGCCGCGCAACATGGAAAACTCCACATATATAGACCCGCGCCTATGTAGATAAAACTGGGTTATTCTAAGGTAATAAAAACATAACTGTTCATTCCGTACAGTCTTAATACACCTCTGAAGAAACAGTTTTGTATGTTATATTGCATCAATAAATCATACAAAAAATCAAGTATTGTTCCTTTAAGTCTCATCTGTGTCTCAGATATTTCTCAGAGTCAGAAATCTCACAAATGTCTCTGTCATTAGAGTTTCAGAAGAGATGTCAACAATGTCTCAAACTGAGCTCAGATTTGTCTCGTCTGCTATCAAAAGTCAATATTATTGAAGATCTCAATAACATTTTTCATCACATTTACTCAAATCCAGATTATTTGACCTCTACAATCATTTACACCTTCATGTGTTTCAACAATCACACTCTCATTTCATTCTCTTTTCATTTCTTTAAGAAGAAACAACTGAGATTTAGTTGAAACACAACTGAGAACTCCATCAAATCTCCATGAAAGAACACCACATTACTTTCAGCACATTCATTATTCATACAGCGTGCGCGCACACACACACGGACGCGCACACACACACGGACGCGCACACACACACACACGGACGCGCACACACACGGACGCGCACACACGGACGCGCGCACACACGCACGCGCACACACACACACACACACACACACACGCACACGCACACACACACACACACACACACGGGTCACTCGCCCACTTACAGCATCATGTATAGACTCCTGTGAGAGTTAATTACACACTCAATATAATAGAGAATATTCAACAGAGAGACAGCAGACAACCTGAAAAAACACATAAAAACTGCCAATACAGGTGAAAAACTTCCTGCATATGTACACACACACAATCCGATCTAATTATTAGTGAAGGTTGTGTGTGTGTTTGACCTAACAATTCTGGCATCATCTCAATCTATCCCATACAGAATCCATTAAATATAAAGCCCTTCTTACTAATGAAACCCCCACAGTATCTCATCCTGTAAACATACTCACACTCCAGCTAATAAATGAAACTCAAGCAAAGTCCGACTCCAAAAACAATCCTAACATCCATAAAGAGATTGACAAACATTTAAAGTATAAATATGATGACAAATTAAAAAAAGAATTTGACCTCCATACCAAACTTCAGTGTTATTCTGACCTAAAAAGAACCACCAAACTTGCAAATTACTTATCAATTAAACCCTTTAAAGAAAGACAAATCCTTTCAAAATATCGACTCTGTGACCATGATTTAGAAATAGAAAAAGGAAGACATAAAAATTCTTGGATTAGGAGAGAAGAACGACTTTGCAGACACTGTGATCTAAATCAAATAGAAGATGAGAAACACTTTCTTTTTAGATGTACTAAGTACATCACTACAAGAGAATTATTTTTCCCACAATTTGAAGCATTAAATCCTTTATTTAATACTATGAGTGATTCAGAGAAACTCTATTATATACTTGGAGAAGAGGACAGAGCAGCCAAACTAGCTGCAAAATATATATTTACCATTCATACTATCCGAAATGGCTAAAACATATATATTGTAATTACTGTATTTTATTTACATTTATTGTATTTATTACTTACTGTACTTTTTATGCATTTAGTTTGTTATTTTTACAGATTATATCTGTTTTTGTTTGTGTATTTATTTTAATTTATTGTAGTGATGTAAGTATATTTATTTTGCAAAATGCTTTGGCAATATTTTATCGTAAATGTCAAGCCAATAAAGCAACTTGAACGAGAGATAGAGAGAGAGAGAGAGAGAGAGAGAGAGAGAGAGAGAGAGAGAGAGAGAGAGAGAGAGAGAGAGAGAGAGAGAGAGAGAGAGAGAGAAGAGAGAGAGAGAGAGAGAGAGAGAGAGAGAGAGATATGATTCTCTGTTATCAGTGTGTGTTGAACAGGTGTCCTTGTGTGAGGGTGAATGACGCTGAAACTGAACTTCACCTGCTGACCACATGCTCAAACTCTCTCTCTCTCTCTCTCACACACACACACACACACACACACACGTGCACGTACGCACACAAGCAGCTTGAAAAAAACAGCATTAACACACATAATAAGGTGAGTGTGGAGCTGCATCTGTTTGTCGAGCAATGGCAGACAGAAGGTAACACTAGAATGACTTTCCTTTCATTTTCTACAAACAAACATATCGTACCTGCTATTATGAAACGACTCAACTTCCTGATGTTCAAATCAAACACACATGAACTAATGCGGAGTTCACCTGACAGAGACAGACAGTTTACAAAAGTTTACCATGGTTTTACTACAGTTAAAACTAAAAAACCATGGTTACTGTAGTAAAAACATGGTTACCACAAAATAACCGTGGTTTTGAAAACCATAGTTTTGCTAAAAATCATAGTTAACGATGGTTACTGTAGTAAAACCGTGGTTTTGCCATAAGTAATCAATGCACCAAAAAAACATGGTTACTACACTTGTACCACAAATAAACCATAGTTAATTTTCTTAAGAGTAACAGAGGATTTGTTTCATAATGAATCAGATTACGTTCAGATCAGCTCGTGTCTTGGAATATCCTGCACTGCATCTCGAATCTAAACACAGCGGATTCATCTTCATCTGATAAGTCGTGAGTTGAATCGCTCGAGTTAGATTAGTGACACACTTCACATGTGTTGTGTTGAGGGTTTTCCAGGAACACGGTCCACATGCGGAGGGTCAATAACAAATCATTACCCTGTGACCTCTGATAACCTTTCACCCTAAAAGTGAATCTCTTATTCAGTTTAACCAATACAAGAGAATGTGTCCTTCATTTAAACATGTATGACACGCATAATCTACTCTTATGTGTTGGATTTGAGAATAAAACGAAACATTTTACTCCGGGATACATCCTCACATCCAAATGCTTAGACTATTAGATCAATTGTTATTTGCAAAACTTGAGCTGAATTGCATTGAGTGTTGCCAAATTCTGCATTACACAAAACTTTATCTTAAAAATAAAAATGTGACATTTTGTCTCTGGAATTAACAGAGTCAATAAATCAGCCACGATAAAACCTGGAATGTGCATTTAGAAAATACATTCATTCCATTCTTATTTCACATTGACTCGATTATAAAACATAACGTATTCATTATTATCATGTGCTTCACATCCCATCATGAGATTGTGCAGTAAAACTGTGTGTACACTTCACTTCAGTGTGTGGAGTATCTGTCAATCATCTGTCAATCACATTAATGAGAGTTTGGGTTCAACACCCCTGATTAAACTCACGTGTTAAATCCTTCAGATTCCATGATTAAAATCACCCTGGAGTCGGTGAAAGATGAAACATATGGCACAGGAGTTAAAGGGATTTGTGTTCTGAATACCAAACTCCAGACTCTAGGGATTAGGGAACACTCACCTCTCATCTGTTTCACCTCATCTGTGTCTCGTTCATTGCAAATGAATGACTGTGGATCATCTCGTGTCTATCTCACCTCAGGACTCATCACATGTCACCGACTATCTGGAAATGCAAATGGCACTCTTGTGTCAAACATGCTCACAAAAAATTGACATCTCCAGTGTGCGCATGCGCGTGCGTGCGTGCGCCGCCTGAGCGGAAGTTTCTAAATCTGTACGTGAAGAGTCCATTTGCAAAAACAGATAGTGTTTAAAAAAGATTTTTTTTAAATGTGTTATTACTTCAAAACAACTTTGAATATTTCTGAAATGTATCTGTTTTTGCAATTGAACTTTTCATATTTGGTTTCTATGTTATTGTTAAGCTTTGAAAGAAAATTCTTCTTCGAAATATTTTTTTACTATATTTAAGTAGGATACTACAACATACAGTAAACACTACCGTATTGTGTTCGTTTGGGATGTGACAGGTTCACTGTAATGCTGTATTTCTTTAGAGATGCCGTGTGAAGTCGAGTATGTCAGTAAGTAAATGAAAGTCTCTTATAGCTTACAGAATGAAATCATGTCAATGTCATCAGATATCGCAGAATACATGACTACAGAAGGTCATGTGATAATTATACAGTCACTGACAGCTCTTGTGGAGGAATGGAAAAGGTTGAAAGTGACAGCCCACCATTTCATATCAAAGTCCCATTTCTCATTCCTCCATCAGCCGTGAAATCCTGCTTTCAGCCTAAAGTCAATCTGCTCCAAATCAAATGTTTTCTTATTTTGGCAACAGTACCAGCATGCAGTACATGACGCCTGAATCCATCACCATGGCTACGGGATCAGATAAACCCCAGATGCTCACAAACTCATCACTTTAATATCTCAGCTGATCTCGAATGTTTCGTCTCATTTATGTCTCCATTAGTCTCATCCATTGATGGGAGATCAAATGTGACTCGTGCACCCAGAAAAGTTGCTTATGAATATCCTTTATTTGTCAGAAATGAACTACATGTAATGTTATGATTATACAAACTGGAGTACAAGACAATCGATCATGATTCAGTCATATTAAAGGGACATTTCAGTCAAAAATCTCAATTTTGTGTTCATACAATAGAAGTCAATGGGGTTTGGTTATCAACATTCTTTAAGATATCTTCTTATAGAGGTTCTACAGGTTTGACATAAGGATGAATAAATGATGAGAGAATTCTCATTTTGAATGACATCAGCGGGTTACGTGTCCTGCGGGTGGAGCGTCAGAACTTCTGCCTCGCCGATGCGCTCTGAAAAACAAACACACGACGCTAACAAGCATTACATCCAGTACACTGCTAGTCTGCTAATGGTCAATACACATTCATAACCAGACCAAAGTCAACCAAAGAGGAAAGTCACTTCACAGGCAGAACAAATGATTACATTTAATACAATAAGACCAGGCAAACACATGCTCCATTCTCTGTTCATGGGCCTTTAACACACACGTGTGCGTGTAGTAAAGTGAAGCGGTGTTACTATAGTAACCACTCTGTCATTCATTACAGGACTGATGCTCATTTATAAGATATTATTTCCAGAACATAACCTCCATCTATCATCACACCTGTCAGATGTATATTCACACCAAACATTACAAAGTTTATTTATGCAAATGAATGAGGTCAAATTTAACCGGATTTTATTGGATGTTTATGTTTCTACACAGCATTAGAGATTTAACACTCACTAGATTATATATACACTGCAAGTGTTAATCTGACCTTTTTTAACACCGAGTATCATTATTTCTACATCATCTTAGTGCTAAACAAATGAGACACTACATGCATTACTATACAGTATGTAGTATACTGTAGTGTACGTAAGTATACAGTAACCTAGTACTAAAGAATAACTTTAGTATTTACTATTTAAAACAGTGACACCTAACTAGAATAAATATTACAATTTACAGTACTATTCTATAGTTAATACTACAAAACATTGTAGCACACGCTAACAAAGTGTAGTAATCATAATATACTACTACAGTATACTACTATTTACTACTTTTTCTATAGCGCGCACATAAGAATACTGCAGTGTTTACTTCAGAATACCGCAGTATACTAAACAGAGTGTAAGTAATACTACAGAATAGTATTTACAAAGTGTAGCAATCACTTATAACTACTCTTTATAACAAAAAATACTCGATACTACAGTTTACCATAGTAAATACTAAATGATACTACAGTATTTTTATGTGGTACTATAAATAGTGTAAACATGACTGCTGTTTACAAAGGAAATGCCATTTTCTAGCTTATTTATTTATTTCAGCACTTTATGTCATTTATGGCAAACTTATTCATGATACAATCAAACTTTACAAGAAAGGTTATTATATTCAATAACTATACTTAAACCAATGTAAAAATGATACAGTAAAAATATACAGTGAAAAATAAATAGTATTTATAAAAGTTATTTCATTTTAATACTTGATCAAAAAAATGTCTGTAAATGTAATCTCTGAATAAAAACTTTGTCTAGTATCATTGCTATTTTCTATCTTAAATATTTGAAAATGAAAATAAATGTTGTGTTTCTTACTTATTTATTATTAATTCATTTAGTCATTTAATGATTAGTTTATACATATGGAGAAGCATCACATTTAAATGTACTTTTTCAATCTACATGAAATGAAGAGCAAATGTCAAAGAGTGAAACTGCTTTAGTCAGCTGGAGAGATTTACAGAACAGAAAGTGTTTGTGACCTGCACGAAGCCGACAGATCGTTTTTACTTGGAATATAAATCATTCTGAGAAACAGAAGCAAACTCACCGGGTTTGTCCTGAGACGTCTCTGCTGGATTTGAACTGAACACAAACACAGATATTAAACATCTGCAGTATTGATAAATGTGTGATGTTGAGAATCTGTCCTGTCCTGCTCACCTGCTCTTTCTCTGATGTTGATTGACAGGTGAGGTGAGGAACAGGTGATGTGATTCAGATGTTAAAGGCAGGAGTTCTGATGTCTGTCGGCTCAGTGCGCTGGTGTCTGTCATGGCCTGCTGGAGTAAACCCTGTACCATCTCTTTCTCTGTCAACACAAAACACAACAATGGAATGAGCTTTTATTGTGTATTTATCAGCACATCTCCGGCTTTAACTCCAGTTCTGAGTAAACCTTTCAAATGAGTTTGAATGACAATATTTTTGCTGCTGTGGTTGTGTTTTTAAAATCAAATGTATTTTTAGTGTTGGTGAAATGTTTGAAGGTTTGGAACGGTGAGGTTTTGTTGCTGCTACAGACGGCAGGTGCAGAATATTTCAGGTTTAAAAAAAGGAAATTCTCCTCGTTTATCCGTCCAACTTTTCAACTCATCAATGCTGTTCAGATCAGCTCGATTCTTCCGTCTATCCATCAGTGATTTGATTTACCTCTTTCATCTGCCAACAAAAGCCACTGCTGAACCATAGAAAGAGAATCAGTCTGCAAAATCTGACACAACAGCTCCAGCACCTGACACACACACACACACACACACACAGAATACCAGATGTGGTACAGGTTTCTCAACAGCTCATAAATATACAGTATACAGACATATATTTACTAGATTCACACTGCATACTGCAATAGTGTATTTTTTATTCTGGATTGATGTGTGAGGTAACTCCACACCGGCTCTTTCCACACCGTCCACATGAATCATATTCAGAAACGTGTCTAGTTAGTGTGGATGTGGTACCCTGAGCTCCATCCCTTCCAGAGGTTGTGTCTGCCGTCTCTGTGTTCCCAGACGTCTGTGTGAAGTCCAGCTGTTGCGTTTCTTTCCCCATGATGTGGATGGGACGATGCGTCCGGACTGAGCAGAATACTGCGTCTTCCTGCGAGGAGCCTCAGCTTCCATCAGCTTCTGTGAGTTTATGCAGAGACAGTATTCACAGAACTCATTAAAATGATCAAGTTTGTGTTTTATATTCTCATCATCTGTGTTTGTGACATTAAACACCTTCCCTGTCTAACAGTTTTATTAGATTGTTAACGCTAAAGCGATTTCTGAAACATCTGTTGAAGATTGACAGAAGGTCCAGTACCTCGCTCTTGTCATTTTCATTCTCAGCGGTGAGACGGACTTTAGCGGCCAAATCTTTCAGTTCCTCACGCCAGCTCTCAGACAGAAATACTGCAGAGCAAAAGAGACAGAAGCAGGTGAAGAACAACAACCAGATGTTGCATTTTCAGAGAGATTTCATGGCGTTTTATTTAAGTTTAAGATGTTTCTCTTAAAATTGCTCAAGAGAAATAAAAGAGAATCAAATGAGAGCGTAATTGTTGAAGCACACAAAGAGTCTGGAGGCGTAAATGATTGTAGAGGTAAAAGAATTTGAGTAAATTTGATTTTGAGTTCATATCAATAATATTGATTTTTGATTACAGACTTAAAATCTGAGCTCAGTTTGAGACATTGTTTGACACATAAGACTTCTATTTCCTCTCCATTTAATTGATGTCTAGAATATTGAGGTAATAAAGAGTAATTCTGTCATTTTTTTATTCTTTTATACAGTATAATAGCGCAATGTACCGTACCTGCTCGTGGTCCAGAGGAATCTGGACTCATGTCAGATTTGAGGAACTCTGAGGAGCGGCTCACAGGTACTTGACTCTTGATGAGTGGATGTGGACAGAGGGGAGTGAAGCCGTACCAGTCATCATTCACCGTACAGATCGGCTTACCATTCAGTCCTACGGTAGAGAAATAAAAGAGCGTCTGATCTCTGTGTGGTGCTGGAGTTTGTCTGTGGTCCGGGGGTGTAGCAGGGGACCGTGCGAGGACCCCCTGAACATTTCTGCACTGCAGTATACATGCACGGCCTGATCAAAAGCTGCTGCTCCCCCCCCCACCACCGCAGCAACAAACAGCACCGAACGCCCGCTGTGAGCAAACCTTTCTTCTCTCCTCAAACTGAATTTCACACGATTCAAGCGGACTTCCATACAGCTGCTAAAGGAAATGAAACGTTTAAGTAAATGATGGCAGGTTAGTACTGGAGGACACGTGAGAGCGTGAAGGTCCAAGCTCCTCGTGTTGTGTTTTGATATAGCTGTCAATCACAGATAACACAACCTGTGGCTCAAAACAACACTTCACAACACATTGTCAAAGCTTTGCATGGATTTCCATGGAGACCCTCGGATCTAAACGCCTGACTAACATTCGTGATATATTTAAATAAGTTGTGGGCAGGTTCTTCAAATAAAAACATGAACGCATTCACACTTGGTCTCATTCAGTGTGAAGAACTCACATTTGCATTAGACTCGGGCACGACTCGAGTATTATGAAGGAAAACTCATTCCGAAAATCTGCACATAAATACAGTAATAAAATGACCTTTGGGTTTTTATGAAAAGAACATACTGTAATCATTTACGAATCGTCTAAATGTATTAAAAGGGTCATTTCAACACTTTATTGTTGGACCGTAAAAAAAGGTTACAGTTCAAAAGTTAGGAGTCACTTTACTGAAACGTTTCTTGTGATCTTGAAAATCTTGTGATCTCAGAGAAATGCTTCAATGTTTCTGTTTTGTGGACAACTCTACACTTACAAAATTTGGGATTATTTACAACCCAACGTTGGGTCAAAAGGGATTAACCCAGAAATGTTTGTTTTTCACCCAACAATGGGTTAAATTAACCCAGCACATATTAATTTACATGTTGGGTTGGTCTTTATTAACCAAAAACTTACATTTTGTAATTTTTGAAAATTTTCTGTGTCGTATTTTGTACAAAGTATTATAATAGTTATACAAATATTTATAATGCAAAACATTTGTTTTTTCATTAGAAAGCAAACATTTTATTTAATACAAAATTAGAACGGATGACTGGTGGAAAGCTAAAAAGGTCCAAATATGTAGATTTGTATTATTTTTAATTTTTTAAAAATAATTCCCAAAGTTTGCATCAGTTAACTTTTCACCTATTATGTATAAAAAAAAAGAATAAGTGAGTGACACTAAACTTTCATGATTCATGTTCCTCAGAGAATCACTATAACCCATCACATTATTACACAACTGAACTCCTAACACCTCATGAACACAGGTGCTGTCTTTCACACTGCTGTCAGGATCTGATGCGTCTCACCCTGCATATGTCTGACTCTGTGTGGATGAGGGTTGTGTCTGGAGAAGAAAGAATGATGGCTCAGGGTCCCGAAGCGAACACTGCTTCTGGTGTTCATCCGGCTCGTGCCGGGGGTCTCACAGGTCAACTTCTCCTGCGTGTTCTTATTCAGCACAGGGCTTGCACGCTTATCTAACGTCTCCATAATCTCAAGAAAGAAAATCAAAGTCATTTACGTTACATTACAATTCTTCTTCTTTTCTTATCACAGACAATATAAATAAGCTTTAAACATTATAATAGTCCAACACTGAGCAGCTTTTCATGCACTAATTTAATGTGAAATGTAATTCATTTAAAAGTACAGTAAGATACAGAACTCACCTCTCTCTCTCTCACTCTCTCTCTCTCACTCTCTCTCTCTCTCTCTCTCTCTGTGTGTGTGTGTTGTTTGCTGTAGTTGCCTGGAGACCCAGAACAATACAAGACGAAATCTCCAGCAGCACAGCCAAAAACACCCCGACACTCATCTGTCATTACTGTAAGACACTTTTAATGACAGATTACTCTCATGCTTTCTGAGGCAAGACAAGTTTAGATTTTATAACTTTTTTAGTTTATTGTTGTTTTAAAGCTACTTTATAGATAACACATGGAATAGGAAAGAATGAAATACAATAGAATAGAAAAGAAAAGAATAGAATAGAATAAAATATAGAATGTAGAATAAAATATAGAATATAGAATAGAATAGAATAGAATAGAATGGAATGGAATGGAATGGAAATAGAATAGAATAGAAAAGAATAGAATAAAATAAAATATAGAATATAGAATATAGAATCCCTATAGCCTAGCCTCTAGAATATCGAATCATATAGAATATAGAATATCGCCTATAGAATATAGATAGAATCGAAAATAGCCCTAGCCTAGCATCGGCCTGGCCTGGAAATCGCCTCGAAAAGCCTAGAATAGCCTCTCTCGAATATAGAATATAGAATATAGAATATAGAATATAGAAAATAGAAAATAGAAAATCGATAGAATCGCATCGGAATGGCCTGGCCCTAGAATAGAAAAGCCTAGAATCCCCTAAAATATCGCCTATAGAATCAATATAGAATATAGCCTATCGCCTCTCGCCTCCCCTATAGCCTATCGCCTATCGAATCTCGCCTCTCGCCCCTAGCCCCTCGCCCCTAGCCCCTAGCCCTCGCCTAGCATCGGCCTGGAATGGCCCTAGAATAGAAAAGAATAGAATAGAATAAAATATAGAATATAGAATATAGAAAATAGAATAGAATAGGAATGGAATGGAAATAGAATAGGAAATACAGTGTATTCTAAAACACAGAATAAACTGTATTATTGCACATCTTCTATTAGATGTACATAAGTGATTCTCTGTATAAATCATATCTGTAGGATTTTTAATGGGACTGTTATATTCACAGCTCTGAGTGTCACATTTTATGTTAGATGTACATTAGCGGCAGTAATTGGGATGGTAACTGACAATAATTGAAACCCCAAAACTCTTATATAGCATACACAATTATTTTACATTAAAGTATGGAGTTGATCCTAAATGATCTTGTAATGATCAAAAATGACATTTCAACATGTTCTTGTTCCTTATTTGTCCGATTCATACTGTTGGACGCCTGCTCATGTGAAAGCGTGTGGATTAGGCACATGTGGTCAGTTTGGGGCAGATTTCATTACTGACTACAAACAACATAATAGAATAAAATCTGATGATTTCTGATGATTGTGTGACTCACTTCACATGAATGAGAAGCTCTATAGGCAGTTATTTCAGCTGTGATGAGAATCGACCGCACCTCTTATACTCATATTTCTGTCCTCTGTGTGCGCGCGTGCGTGTGCGCGTGTGTGCGTGCGCGCGTGCCGTATAAACAAATTAGTGTCCCACTTTTCAATAAAGGCACAAGTCCAGTGTTCTTTATATAATCAGACACATTCTTTGTTATCTAACATATTATTAGGACAGCACATCTAATATCTAATGTCTACTGACAAAACTGTAACCTACTTAAAGTGACAGTTCACCCTAAAATGTATGAGTTTCTTTCTTCATCACAACACAAAAGAAAATATTTTGAAGAATGTTGATAATCAAACAAAACTGAACTCCAATGACATTTCTCAAAATATCTTCTTTTGTGTTCCACTAAAGAAAGGGTCACATACAGGTTTACAACTAAGCTACATGAGAGAGAATAAATGATGACAGAATATTCATTTTGGGGGGAATTATCCCTTTAACACAATAAATGTATGGTTCCTTAAAATTCCGTGCATGGTTCCATGCAGAACATTGAGAAAAGTGTAAGAAGATTTTTTTTATTTCAGGAAACCTTGACTGAAAGTTTCAAAGGAAAGTTTGAAGTTTAACTGTTCACACACTGTGAGAGAGTCGTAAGCATCATCTCTCGTGCGCACTTGCAGACGTGCGCGCGCGCTCACTCGAGCCCTTCCGCTGCAGAAACACCGGAGCGCGCAGCAGCAGATCTTCATCATCGTCCACAGCGGCAGAATTTCATTAAAGCACATTAAACTGGATTCATTTACTCTTCATCTGTCCTCGAATAAAACCAGCAGCAGCAAAGCGTCATGTCCTCGTCCACAGAGATGACGGCCACCACGCAGATCACTCCTGAGGTTCTTCAGAAACTCCTGCAGTATTATAACCTCTCCCGGCAGGAGTTCATCCACACCTACAACATCCAGCCTCTGGTTTACATCCCTGAACTTCCAGCTGGAGCTAAAACCACTTTTGTGCTCATGTATATGATTATTTTCGTACTGGCGCTGGTTGGAAACAGTTTGGTGGTTTATATTGTGGTGCGTAAAGGCGCGTCGCAAACGGCGACGAACGTCTTCATCTGCTCTCTGGCTGTCAGCGATCTGCTCATCACCTTCTTCTGCATCCCCTTCACACTCCTTCAAAACATCTCTTCAGAGTGGCTGGGAGGTTAGATTCGGTTTCATCTCGCATTAACACACTGATCTTGGGTAACGTGATGTGCTTTTATAAGTAACTGAAGTGTAGCCGTCAAGCGCGCGCAGTGTCCAAAAGCGCACGTCATCCGAAACTAATGCTATACATTTTCTTACTGGAATATTGCGTGCAATACTATGCTATACAGCTCGTTGTCATATTTAAATGAACATCAAAAATGTATTTTAAAAAAAAGTGATCGAAATTACAGCAAAATTACACATATGCCTGCTTAACATATACCGAACATATACAGAACTGGGGAAAGGTTCCTTGTAATGGAAAAAAAAACTTAGACAAAATGTTTTTTTAAATGTTTGAAATGTTGGTTTGTCAGCTACCTAGAATTCACTAGTTATGTTCTGTAGCTCAGTTTTTGCGCTAGAAAATGTCATTGGATCGATCCAAGAGAACACACATAATAAAAAATACACACACAGTTTGGATGAAAGCATGTGCATGAATAGCCTACATTTTGTAAAATATGAATAACTTTCAGTAATGCTTATAATCCTCATAAAGATGATAGTTTCAGTCTATTTTCAGACTATATGCTTGTCTTAGTGTAACATATACAACACAATATATAAATATGGTAATTAGTAAAAGTAAGATAATGATATATTACCATGTGACAGCATCAGTGTCAGTGTTCCTCTCCTGGTTTAATGGCACAAGTCTCTTCTGCAGTCTGATAATGAGAACCTGAGATTTACTGGAAGAGAAAAAAAACCTTTTGTAAAAAACCCTCAAAACAACAGATGGTTTATGTAAAAACAATTACAGAACAAGCCAGCACATATAGACTAACATATGCGTGACATACGTGTTGAACCTTAATGAACCCTGTAGAGAATTCAAACAACCAGCAGCCAATTATTTTCACAGAGATTTCACTGAAAATTCAGCGTCTGTCCATCCCTCCGGACACACTTTTATTCTGTAATACATCACTTTGATGGATGGTCCTGCCGTTACTGTAAACCGTCTCTAACTGACCTCTCGAGATCCTGCAGCTGGAGGATAAAAATGTGCAATCATTACAATAGAGATGTATATAATAGCACAAACATCTTACTGTCTCCTGAGAGCTTTTAACCATCTCTAGAGAAGTGGCAGATCGATAAAATTACCAGATTTTTACCCATTTGAGTTCATAAAACGAATGATGTAAAAAAGGTGTACCTGCTGTTAAAGATACAGTTCACCCAAAATGAAAATTCTTTCATCAGTTCTTCTCCCTCATATTTTGAAGGATGTTGGTAATCAAACAACACTGAACCCCATTGACTTCCATTGTATGAACACATTTCTCAAAATATCTTCTTTAGTGTCTCACAAACAAGACTCACAAACACGAGAAATGATGCCAGAATCTTGTGGTTTGTTGAATGTACATTTTGTCATTATATTGTTTTTTGTGTGTGTTGTGTGCGCAGGTGTTCTAGTGTGTAAGACGGTTCCTTTTGTACAGACAACAGCCATCGTGACGGGCATCCTCACCATGACCTGCATCGCCATCGAGAGATACCAAGGCATCGTTTATCCGCTGAAAATGAAAAGAGAGTACACGCCCAAGAGAGCCTACAAAATGTTAGGTGCGCTTCTGCATACAAGCATTAAATGTACAGACTAAACACTAATAGTACACAATGAAGTGTACACCAGCTCATGGATACATATATTATTTATAATACAGGTCTGGTGTGGATAGCGTCTGTCATGGTGGGATCGCCGATGCTGTTTGTTCAGGAGTTAGAGGTGAGTGAAATAATCTGTTCTGTGTTTCTGATAAACAGACCTCAACAATACTGATATGATCTTTTTAGGCCTATAATTCACTTTCTTTCTCTTCTTGGCCATTAGGCGACAATTTTCAGCAATTTGCAGTCCATTATTATTACAAAGCTATAATTCAGATAAACACACAACAATAGTCTCTTATTTATCTTGCAGCGGCGTAACTTTGTTTTGAAAAGTGATGCGGACAAAGACGACTAAATTGTTTCTGTAATAACTCGTTGGGAATATTTATCTCATATATAGTTGACGGTCCGTTTATTGGCTGCTTTGCTTTTTGACTCCAGCTCTCGCGGTATGTGCTTCCCAAACCATCATTTGGTCATTTGGCTGTTGCGGTGCATTAAGGTCCGAAACTTTCGTATGTTAAAAAATAAATACCTCACACTGTGTCAATCACACTCCGAAATTTTCGGACCGGGTTCGATTTTCTGCGTTTTTCGCATCCGTAGCAAAGCATTTGATGGGTGTTTTAAGAATGCAGAGCCACCATACAAGCAAGCATGACGAATACGAAAAAACGTATACGAAAATGTTGGACTCTTTACACTTAAAAACAGTTTATTCCTATGACTCATAATGTCACTTGTTCATTAGTTTATAAGTTTTTGTGCTTGGACACTGGATAACGCAAATATAAGTTACGAGTGCGAGCAACTATAGATAGTAAGAAAGCGGCGCGTCCTGCGTTTTAGATATTAATGACCCCTAAACGATACACATCTTCTGTAAGCATTTCTTCATTTCATCCAAAAAGTGATGGGGACGTATCCCACTCGCAAATGTCTGTTTGTGACCCTGGATCACAAAACCAGTCTTAAATAGCACAAGAACATTTGTAGTAAAAGCCAAAAATACATTGTATGGGTCAAAATTTGCCATTTTCCTTTTATGCCAAAAATCATTAGGATATGAAGTAAAGATCATGTTCCATGAAGATTTTTGGTAAATTTCCTACCATAAATATATCAAAACTTTATTTTTGTGAGTAATATGCTATGCAAAGGACTTTATTTGGACAACTTTAAAGGCCATTTTCTCAATATTTAGATTTTTTTGCTCCCTCAGATTCCAGATTTTCAAATAGTTTTATCTCGGCCAAATATTGTCCATACATGAATAGAAAGCTTATTTATTCATCTTTTATATGATGTAAAAATCTCAATTTCGCAAAATTGACCCATAAGACTGGTTTTGTGATCCAGGGTCACACATAAAGACATAACAAATATCCATTCCATTCAGTCCGCAAGAACGTCATTTTAGTAAGTGAAACTGCAATGTTCTTCTGGATGAATAGATGGAGTGTAATGAGGTGAACACGTCATCTATATTCGGCTCAGTGCTGTTGACAGGAGTAAAGGACTCATTTCTGAGAACAGCTTTATGTGTTATTCATAAGACACATCCAGAGGAGCAATTCCCAAAGAATTAACCATTCGGGAAGGACAACTGTACTACTGACACGCTGAGACGAATCAAATCCATTTGGATGACTCAGTTCATGCTAATATAAACCGCAGCTGTTTACAGAAAACAATCCTTCAGTTTACAGTCATTATCATCTGAAATGACCAACAAACATCTCACAACGTCTGACGGTGAAACCATATGACGAACACATCTCTGCGTTATTTCTGAGACTTTTAACACATCATGTGTTGTCACTTTCATTTATTTCACACAAAATCAGAACAAAATGTGTTGAATAGCATAACACAAACAATGTGTTAAAATTAGCACATCCTTTTTAAGAGTGCTGGAGTAATATGAAATACAGATGAATACAATCTTAAAAGAACAGCCAAAAAAGGAAACTTATGAATATTTACACATGCTCATGTTGTTTTTTGTTCATGTAACACAACAAGTTTTTGTTTGACAAGATCTGTGTAATGAAAATCTGCTTCACAGAAAAAACCAACATACAGGTTTGGAAAAACTATGAGGATAGATAAAGACAAAACTTTTAATTTGAACTGCTCCTTTAAAAAAGTTGTGCAATTTCCAATATAAAAATATTTTTTTGTATATACATTTAAAAAAAATAAACATATCTGGTAACACTTTACAATAAGGTGTTATTTGTGCATTAGCTAATATAAACTAACAATGAACTATACTTTTACAGTATTTATTAATATATTATTAAAATCAAATGTTGTCACTGTTAACATTAGTTAATGCACCATGAACTAACACGAATAACTGTATTGACAGGAACTAACATTAACAAGGATTAATGTTAACTAAAAGCACCTTATTGTAAAGTGTTACCACATATCTTTTCATTTTAAAAAAGCAAACTAGTTATTCTCATAAAATGTGTAGTTACACTAACCTCAAAACTAAATCCACTAGAAATAGATTTTCACAAATGAATTCATGTAAAATGTCTACAAAAAGGTCATGTGTGTGAGATGACGTGTGGTTTGTTTCAGACTTTCAGAGTATTATTCTGACTACAGTATATTCTCACTGTACCTCATGTCATGTATGTGTTTCTCAGGTGAAGTATGATTTTCTGTATGACCTCCATCACGTGTGCTGTCAGGAGCGCTGGCGTTCCCTTCAGCATCGCCAGATCTACTCGACCTTCATCATGGTGGCTCTGTTTCTGCTGCCGCTCGCTGCCATGCTCTTCCTCTACAGTCGCATCGGAGTCGAGCTCTGGATCCGTAAACGTGTGGGAGACTCGTCCGTCCTCAGCACCATGAATCACAGAGAGATCAACAAAATCTCCAAGTAAACACACACATGAAACACGGAATTATGATCGGAAACATGACAACACTTCATGTTTTCAAATGTAATAGGTTCTTGTTTCTTTCTTTCTTTTTGTGCTTCAAACAGAAAGAAGAAACGTGCCGTGAAAATGATGGTCACTATTGTCCTTCTGTTCACCATCTGCTGGGCTCCGTTTCATATTGTCCACATGCTCTTCGAGTACAGTAAGACACAAAATAAAAAGACTTTCATCATTTACTCACCCTCATGTGTTTATTTCTTCATATTTTCAAAAACGAAAACACAAAACAACACAGACTTCCATTGTATGAACACAAAACCACTGAGACATGTCTCAAAATATCTTCTTTTGTGTTTCACTGATGAAAGACTCATGAGATAGAAGAAATGATGACAGAAACTTGTTTTTTTGTTTGTCTGAACTGTACCTTTAAGTCATCAGGTGTTTGTAGTTGCACAAACATGAGAAGGTTTTGAATAGCTGCTGATGTAAATGACAGCACTTGACTTCAGTCTCACATCGACACAATCAGCATAATTCATGTGATTCGATGTATTCACAGTAAATTACAGTAGTAACATGATTCATGTGCTCCGGGTTACTCAAACCCACAATCATCATTAACATACAGAACCTTCATCATTACACCTGAACACGGCTCAGAGATCATTTACATTGAGTGACGCTCACAACAACCCAACAGGAGATTATGAGCTCTTTTAGAATCAGGGCACCTGAAGGGATCAATTCAATCTGACGCCCATCAGGTGAAGAAATAAGTGCTGAAGAAAAACACTTACCAAATCTGAACATGACCAACTCCATGTACAGCATCACAGAGTCGATTCATTTTAATACTTCATCCTCCTAAAAAAAACTAACAAAAACCATATTGTTACTAAACAATTTTACTTTGACCTTTGACTATTTCTTTATATGAAAGATGAAAAAATAATCTTTTATATTCTACTACCCTAAACAAAAAAAACTTTTTTTCTAGTATACTTTAATTAGTATAGTAGGTTACACTATAGTACACTACAGTCTCTAGGAAGTTTACTATAGTAAATAGTGAAGTATATTATAGTAATTATAAGCATGTCATGTCTCTATGAATAATAAAACATCACAGTTTACTATCATAAATACTAAAGAATATTATAGTATTTATTACTAGTAGGTATATTATAGTGATTATTAATACGTCATGTTTAACAAAATCGTACTGAAGTACACTACAGTATTTTTTTGTACATCATGTCTCTATGGTTTATAAAACCATGCTGTTTACCATAGTAAACACTGAAGTATTTATTAAAACAGTACCGTTTACTATAGTAAACACTGAAATATTTATTAAAACAGTGCCGTTTACTATAGTAAACACTGAAATATTTATTCAAACAGTACTGTTTACTATAGTAAACACTGAAATATTTATTAAAACAGTACTGTTTACTATAGTAAACACTGAAATATTTATTAAAACGGTACCGTTTACTATAGTAAACACTGAAGTATAATACAGTATCTTTCATGTGAAAGAAGTGCACTTGAATGATACTTTCCTTACAAAAAGCCACATGAATGTACAAAAACACATGAGGTCACATGTAAAAGCCATAAATGTTGTGCATATATGACATTAAAACATTGAGACGTGTGTCTTGTGTGTTTAGATGATCTGGAGAAGAGCTACGACGAGGTGACTGTCAACATGATCATTGCTGTGGTTCAGGCCATCGGCTTCTTTAACTCCTTCAACAATCCGATCGTCTACGCCTTCATGAACGAGAACTTTAAAAAGAGCTGCGTGGCCACGCTTTCTGTTTACCTGCGGCGACCCGTCCACCAGGGCGGCGCCAGAGAGCGAGCCAACGTCAGCGTGCACTTCTCCAAACGTCTAAAAACTGAAGCATTCAGCACCAACACCAGCGCTGGTCCTCACAACAGACGTCTGGAAATATCCACACGCTCATCACAGCTCCCGGCGAGCAGCTCCGCCGTCAAATAAACACAAGACAAGAACATTACTGTTGAGAACCACAGACGGTGGTGAGGTGTTCAGAGGAACAGAACGGAGCGTCAGACTGAAGAACGGCTCTGTGATATCAGATTCATGACAGGACAACGACTGACAAACATACAACGTAGAACATACAAGCCTCACATGAAACACGGAGGAGTAAACAAACAAAAACAATCCACTCAACACCAGAACAATGACAGCTAGAATTCACCCAAAACAACTTGTACAGTCAAATAATCTGTTTAACATCAAACTAAACTACAAAACTGAGTGACTGTAAAGGCCTGTTCACACCAAAAAACTTTCGAATGAGAAAGTTTTAAATACTGGTGTAAAATATGAGAACATCAGAATCCACACAATGACTGTAATAACATTTTTTCACTTCCTGCGTAAAGAAAATCTTCAAAAACTAATGACAGGATTTCTTTAAAAAGTTTATCATTCATTTTTTTCCATCTCATAAATGATGAAACATTGACAGCCAATCATTTAATTTAAATTACACATTTAAAATGCAAAACTGCAGCAAAAGAGCTTGAAATGCACTTAAAACTATTGTCAAAGTAATTAGACAATAGTTTTCAATACTGTGATACTATAATCTGAATCAATGATTTAATCTTGAAGTCAAATGCAAGTGTCCTTATCGATGTTGTTCTGTAAGGACAGAGTTAAAAGCAGAATAAACTTCAATATTTCAACATTTGGATCAGGGAAAAGCTACTTTAAAAGCCCAGCAATGTTTTACTGTTAAATGTCAGCAGACTTTCACAGACTCGCATTATTAAACATAAGAAGCTGGTGTGATAATGAAGACGTCAGGGTTTAAGAAAGAACCACAACTGATCCTCACTCTTCATAAAGTGCCAAACTGATTTCTATTGAACTTTATACCTTTTGCAGAGATGTCATTTTTAAATATTCTTCTAGAAGAAAGTCGTACATGTTTTGATAAAGATTGTATATAATTCTGAGAATGCAGCTTCATTTCTTTTACGTCCATTAACATCCAGTCCACATCAATTCACTTTCCTGCTCAGAAACAGGTTGAATCTTTTATTCAAATGATTTTCTTGTATGGTTGACATGACCCGGCCTGTGCGGTGTATTGGATTTTAACGGTTATTAAAGCATTTAACTCGCATCTGATTTTCACAAAGTTTCAGTGAATATTGAGTCTCAGTCTACTTTATTTTCTCACCAAGACTTTTAACATAGAAATATGCCTTTTAAAACGGGTTACGACTGTACAGTAAAGTAAAACAAATCACTAGTGTAGTCATAATGCATATTTTATTCACACCCGATACATATTTACATGAAACATGGATTTCAACCGCATTTGGTTTCCGCAAAAACAACTTAAAGAAATCACACACGCGCCACATGAATTAGACCCATCAGGTCAGAGAAAATGATTTTTCTTCTGTGTCACCAAATCTTATGAAACTATAAGTGCTTCCTTAAGTCTGTAAACAGCTGATGAACAAATCATATCGGCTCATATGAGCAAAATATATTCACCGAAACTATCATCATTATGATAATAATAAAGAGAATATTGTCAGACATCATAAAAGATGTCAATAATCCATCATCTGAAGTGGAAACGACACAATAAATGCAAACGTAAGAGGCGCAAAAACTGATTCTACAGAACAAAAGGCGGCACATCAGTGAGTTTGAGAAGAAAACGCTCGTGATGCTCAACGATTCACACAGAGCCGTCGGTTATGACGTGAAATTCAGGACTGTCGAAGAGCAGGGGTCTGCGGGGGGGACTGGGGTCTTTGGTAGCGCTGTGTAAAAGTTTAAAGAGTCCAGTGCCAATGTTCATGGGGATTCCCATAATAATACACTCAGAAACACCTGCGCGCAAAGAGAGAGAGAAAGAGAGAGATCAGCATCCTGTCGTTTTCAAAGAAACTGGTTTTATGATGTTTACATTACTCACCGCACACAGTGTCTTTCTGACCGAAATACGCCGCGTCAAACAGATGATCGGCAGTCTTCTCAAAGGACGCCAGCATGAGAACGCTCTCCTTCATCTTGGCCAGGCCGAAGCGAGTGATGCCCAAAATCTCACCCTAACACCCACACACACCAGAGTCATGAAGAGAATCTGTTCATCACTTCATAAATGAGGAGAGATGAACTCACCTTATAAGACATGAGGTCAGCTAGCAGCATGACATGTCTGCGGTCGATGCTCATACCGTGATTTACCATAGTATACTGGATCTCATTAATGATGGTGGATCTCGCCGCCTCGATACCTAATGTCTTCTCCACCTGATGGATGACAGATTCACATCACAACTACAAACACAACTAGAGGTGTGATGATATATTGTGTTTTTTTTATGATGTTTAATGCTATCGGTCGAGTTGACAACATGTGATCTGCATCAACACACGTAGTTTTGGTTTTGTGTTTTTTTTAAGAAGTAATCTCTTCTAATGAGATAAAAATTCAGTTTTATTTTTAGTGACAAATCATTTTTATTTATTCACATATAGAAACTCTGAATGTTGTTACTAATGTTGTTAAAAATATGGCGATCGTATCATAAACCTAGTATCGTGTGTGTTGCATGTCATTATACGTTTACATTTTAAATACACATACAAAACCATGAGAAAGCTTGAATAACTTAATTACGTTTTTTTAAACGTGTATGTGAAATTGTTTTGCTACGTGTCATTTTATGAATGAAAGAAAAATTAAATGAATCATGAAATAATAGTTTGTAAACACTAAAATGTTTTATGCTCTTCTTCTTGTAAGTCGTTTTAAATAAAAGCGTCTGCCAAATGAATAAATGTAAATGAAAGGAATCAGTGAAAGTTGCACTGAAATTCTAGGAAAATCCAGATTCTTTATCATTCTTTGGTTACTTCATAGGTATTATTGGATGTTGTTCTGTTGCCGTTGACGCCGTGTGTTGCCATGACCGCTCTCATGTTATCTCCCTCCACCAGCAGCTTAAACTTCTGTTTCCCGCTTTGATCATCGATGTGAATGACGGCCCGCGCCACTTCAGGGATTCCCTGAACCACCACCTACACACACACACACATCACAAATCTGTCCTGAAACACATTCTGTGATGTCATTCTCAAACACAAGCGACTGACTTTAGGAAGCATCTGTTTCAGCGACTGCAGGACGTAATACATGGAGCTCTTGCTGTTCTCTCGTGGAGACACGCAGACGACGGCCTCGCCGTGGACGGCGATATCGCCCGGCTTCACCCGCAGCTTTGATGTACAGATGGAGTAACGCACGGTCTCCGCGTTCACCTGTCGACATTCAGAAATACATCAGCTGCTGGGAGACAAACAATCTCAATATGAAGAAAAAAATTGGCCGTTACCTCCAACCTGAGAAGACGGATCCTCTCCAATGAAAGCTTGACCAGAATGAAACAGTCGTCGGGCAGGAAAACCTCCTCGATGTATTCGGAGATCTGACATAAACCATACAGAAGAACACGAGTGAACTGGGAGTCGTGACACTGTTGTCATGTGTGTGTTCATATGCTGGCCGTCACCTCTCCCAGAAGAGTTTTCTCAATACGCCCTTTCACCAGCCGAGCGTAGTCGGGATCATCATCGATGTCCAGGTTGGCACTTATAATGGGTGTGCTAAAAACAAAGATTTATGAGCAAATATTTACATCCATCCTGCAGTAAATAAACATTAACAGTCACACAATCACAAGAGGAAAAGAGCAAACCGAAGAAGTCACATGCTGTGAGCGGCAGGCGTGAGTCTTTGGCTCACGGCACATTTTATGTTTTCAATAGCTTCAACTTTAACAAGTAAAACATTTTTATTAAAGGTACTGTGTGGAATTTGTTTAGCTGCATCTAGTGGCGATGTTGCGAATTGCAACCAACGGCTCACTCCGCCCCTCACGCTCGAAGCGCTACGGAGGCCTTGAGAGGATTAAGATGTCGTCACGTTTTCGTTTCTTTTCCATATTTGCGAAACGCGCTCTGTAGAGCAGTTTGTCCGTTTAGCTACTGTAGAAACAACAACCTGCGGTGTATGTAGATAAAAACAGATCGTTCTAAGGGAAGATAAACATAACCTAAGGTCATTATGTAAGGTCTTTATACACATCTGAACACATAGTTATGGATATTACATTGCATTTGTGAATAAAGCCTCAACTGCACCTTTTAGTAATTCACTAGAAGTTATAAATACAAGATTCTCTAATGTTTCTATGGTATTTGTGTGACCTCTCTCAAACGTCCATCTTGTCTGTGGTGTTCGCGTGTTTACCTGATGTTTTTGGAAGCGTTGATGATCTCTTTAATTCGCGGGACCCCCAGTGTGATGTTCATGGAAGCCACACCAGCGAAGTGAAAGGTTTTGAGGGTCATCTGAGTGCCCGGCTCACCGATGCTCTGAGCACACAACGCTCCGACCGCTGAGCCCGGCTCCATCTGTGCCCTGACACACCATACACATCAAACACATTGATTTTACAGCAGAACTACAGAAACAGAAGTGAATTAAACTCTTGCATGAAACATCTATTTAAATGAAGATCATTTCATGTGTTTATATTAGTGATATTCTAACAAGAGACATAAAAAGTGTAGATCACTTTAAATAAAAGCACATGCCAAATGCACACAATGAAAATATAAATGACGACACTACGTCACGTCACTGTGTTTCACTTCTGTAATGTAAAACTGAAGACATACATTAAGTTCTATATGAAGTTGCATTAGAACAGCGTGTATGCATGCATGCATTTATCAGGCTGATTTAATGGGATTGAAAATGCTAACGAAATGTTATTTCTTAGGTTTGTGGCACATGTTTGTGAGAGATTGAGTGGAGGAGATGAAGCATTAAATCAGAAGAAGAGCAGGTGTGTTACCTCATGTATTTATCTCTGCAGGTTTCCAGAAACTTCTCCAGCTGCATCGGTGTGATCCGGTCCAACTGATACAGAACTTTGGGCTGAAACCACAGACAAAAACATCACCAGACACTCGCAACATGAATATCATTTCATACACAAACACCACACACACACACACACACAC